>CABFOV010008714.1:0-22296 GCA_902141375.1 Timema poppense
CGTGGAGTTGATAAAATTATTTTGCAGACTTTACATATGCATGTCTTTTTATCTGAATTTCTCTCATAATAATTATAAATTATATTGTTTTTTCATTTCCCACACTCCGTATCAGCCATTTTGAATAACAAAGAAAACGTAAAGAAACTATGAAAAACTTATGCGTCAAAATGTCACAGACAATTCCAAAGAGATGTAATATTATGGACTAAACATTAGACGCTGGCTGGGATGATAGCACAACTAAAGCGCTTTCTCTGCTTCATGCCAGTAATCATGGTGTAATTTCTTTGTAGGTATTTTTATTTTTTACAAAATTAGGTTGGCGGTAGTGAATATAATAATATAAATATTTACTTAATCGATTTTGATCCATGCTTATGTAATGGCGGTTAAATTACTTTTCGGTGTTAAAATTCTGCTTAGTAACGGTTTTAAAATTACCAAATATTGAAAGATGTAATATTTAGTAAGATAAAATTAAATCATTTGATAGTTGATCGAAGTTTTATCCTTCCTTCAAAATTTTTCGAATATGTGAAGGTTATTGTAGATATCGAAGTTGAAACCGAAGGAGATTTGATCTTAGACTTTGACTTCGACTTCGACTTTTCGAAGCTTCGCACACCCCTAGTGGCTATACAAGAGATGACATGATAAGGAGACATTAGGGCAGAATCGGGTGAATATATATCTTTTTTTATAGAGAAATGGACATACATAGCTTAGTCATAGGCTTTTTAATTTTCAGAAAGAGTAAATCATCAATTTAAGGAAGGGTCGTGCCTGGGAGGAGGGTGGAGGGGGCAATTTCCCCGGGCCTCATATTTTAGGGGGCCACATTTACCCCAGAAATTATTAAATTAAATTACAGTTATTATTCTTCTCAATTTCCCATCAAATAGCTTACAGATAATTAACAGCAATAAGTATTTGCTTAGTGATAGGATTCCTGAAAACCCTAACTTTATGTAATTTAAGATTTACGTTATCCGAGTAATGTGCTGCAGTACAGTAGAATACGCCACCATTGGGCTATCGCTGTGCAGTGGTACAAAGAGGAATTAACTTTTGTTAACTTAATTTATTTGCATTTACCGGGACTCACATTCCATGGAGCCACATTTCCCCCAGGAATTATTGAATTAAATTACAGTTATTATTCCAAATTTCGCATTAGTGTACAGATAATTAACAGCAATAAGTATTTGCTTAGTGATAAGAATCCTAAAATCCCTAACTTTATGTAATTTAAGATTTATGTTAGCTGAGTAATGTGTTGCAGTACAGTAGAGTATGCCACCATTGGGCTACCGCTATCGGTCCACAGAAAACTAATAGTGCAATGGTACAAAGAGGAATTAACTTTTTTTAACTTAATTTGTTTGCATTTAATAAAGTACAGTAATTTAATGGGTTGATAAATATTCCATAGAACATGATAAATTATTAAGTAACATAAGTACTGAGTACATATCAATATATTATATATAATAATATAATATATATAATGTCATCTACAGTGGTAGGGGATGGTGGCATGTTACGGTCATCAAAAAAAGTGCATTGTCCAACAAAATACAAAAATGACCTAGTAAAGAATAGTTTCTACAAGAAGCTAGAACACCTGTATGACAATTTCCCAATCTTTCACATGAAAATTGTAATAAGTGACTTTATTGCAGAGTTAAGGAAAGAAGAATTATTTAGACTTACGCTAGGAAAATAAAGATTACATGATGTCAGTAATAATAATAGAACATGATTGATAAATTTTGCCACATCAAAGAACCTTACTGTGATAAGTATTTGCTTTGAGTCTGTGGCGTAGCTAGTATCCTCTGAAAAGGAGGGGGGGGGGCTGTGTGTGTTCTCTCAGTGGCAGCAGTAAAGGGGAGTTTGGGGGGTAAAATAATAGGTCTTGAAATGCTTAAATTCAAGTGTTCTAAACACTTATAATATCTTTATTTTTTTACAAGGTTTTACCAAAATTTATAAGTTAATGCTTATGTTACTATGTTGAGACAGCCAGAATTGACTAATAGGGGTTTCATTTTTATGAAAGTGAATTGGAGTTAAAGTGAACAATATAGAAAATCACGCAATTGCACTGACAAATGATATATTCATAAGGAATTTGAACACAATGGATTTGCTGTACACACGAACTTGAACATACAAGACACAATTATAATATATTTAACCTACTCTGAACATATAAATATTTTCCTTGTTATTATTATTTTAATGATAAATTATTATATCACTATATGTATTGGAAAAAAGTTGGAATACATTTTTAAATTGTCAATTTTTTTTTTTTGCTTTGAAAACCTAAGAACTATTCAAAGAATAACTATGGTCAGCTTGCGTAGCACTGAGTTTCTTTGAGCTGAATCATCACACAGTCACATAGAGGGCAGTCAGTTTTTAACAGTTAACATAACTGAAAATTTAATCGGTGTGGTTTCTTGCTGAACTCATCTTATACATCATTTGGCCTTATTTCAATATCATGGTAAATGTTAAAAGGTTCAAGACCATTTAAATGACTCTTCCATTGAGTTATGTAAGTATGTTTTCAGGCACTTGAGGGTGGAGTAAGAACACTCATTGGTTGCTGTTGTTGCAACGAAGCTAGTATACGCAGGAGTGCCTTTACTCTAGGGAACTGAATTTCACTCTACATTAAATATGTGTCCAAAACATTATTAAGTTGTTTGGGCTGCTAGACAAGCAATCAATACCACACCAATGGCTGCTTGCTCACTGCATTGTGCACTGTGGCATATGTATTAACAAGCTGCTTCATTGAATTTTCATCAGAAACAGTTGGCTTTGTGGATTGTTTTGAAAGCAAATATATGGAACTCTGTAATAGTATCTTGTGAGCAAATAGGTGTTTATTGAGCGGCATTATGAAGTTGTCCATGAAAGAAATGTAAATTGCTGCTCATAAATAATCTTAAACACTTTCTGTGGAAATGTTACATCTCTGTGTTTGTCTTCCTATCCGTCCAGGTGCAACAATGTTGATGTCGATATCTTTGTCCTTTTTTTCAACTTCCACATATAATTTCCGAAATTCAGTTTCTGTGTTCTCTCGCAAGTCATTCATGGCTTCCTTAACCAAAACATTAGATTCCATTGCTACTAAAAAATTAATGTTTTCGTTTTTAAGGACTTGACTTAGAGGCACAGCTTATACTAAAGAGCCTATCGATAACATGTAGAGCCAAAAGGAATTCCAACTGTCTTACAGCTGACATTAAATGGTATGCATTTGAAGCTTCATCTTGCTCTGGCCACACACAGATAATTTTGAGTCCTTCAATAACAGCACCAAAGAGTTATAAGAAAATAAATAAGAATTGCATCAAGCTGTTCTACCCAATGAGTTGGGCACAGTGACTTCAGATGAGTTGCACTGGTTTTAGCTGTTCTTTCAGTTGATTATTTCAATACATTTAGTCATTTCTGATATTTAAAAAATACACAGATGTTGCCTAAAACATCCTTGACTTGAGCCTGTACGCCATTGAATTGGCCGCTCATGCCAGAAGACCCATCATAACCTTGCCCCCTGAGGTATATTGCAGCTAACCCAATATTATTTAATGCTTTTAAGATGGTATTTGCTAACCCTTTGCCATTTAAATTTGAAATAGGCACAGATTGGAGGAAATCTTCACAAATTTGTTTTGCATCTTTATCTATGTATCGCAGACACAGAGACAACTGTTCTACTGTTGAAATATCTGTGGTTTTGTCGGCTAGAACAGTAAAACACCTAGCAGTGTATACCTCACTGATTAGTTTATTTAAAATAAAATAATTGCAAACTTCAATTACCTCAGTTTGTGTTTGAGGACTCACATATGTTGCATTCAGAGAAGCATATTATAAATGATTTTCTAGATTTGTATATCCACTTCTGGCTTTGAAACAAATAAGCATCCTGAAATTCTCCTCATTTTCATTCGGCTCTTCTTCGAGGTTAATAATACCAGAATCCCTGTGCCCCCTTAGTGCAAGGCCTTAGCGGCGCCACACAATATTTTCTCTATAATGGGAACTATCCTACTTTGGTTTTCCTCTATCTGTTTCTCTAAGTCAACATTCACTTGAACATCTGCTGAGTCTTGCTTCATAGATGAGACAGTTTTAAGTTGACTTTCACTAATAAGGCAGGTTGTGTGGTACTCTGCATTTTTGTGCCTGTTAAATTCTTCAACATCTTCTTTCCAATTATTAAATTTCTTCTTCATGAGTTTACCCAAAGATTGATGCCCAACTGCAGCTCCATGACTACTGAACAACACACAAAATTTGTAAAATGTTCCATCTTCCATCATAGAATATGACAGCCACTTCCAGTGATTTAACAAGCTATACTGAAATTTGAGGTTTCACTTACCAGTACCTGGGAACAAGAATGTAGGATCTGGGCACCATACTTTAGGAGTTCCGATTTTTATTCAGAGTTCAACTATAATACAAAAGAATTGAGCTGTCAGTGAGAACTTGAATAACAGCAGGAGCTGAAATTACATTTACCAAAATGAACAAAAAATACACTTGCTCATATTTTTGCAACTGTAAAATGAGTGGCGGCATTCTTAATAATCTTCTTTGATAAACCTAAAAGCTAAGGATCAGTATTACATTCATGATTCATAGGCCTAAGCTGACCTTCACTGGGTCTCTAATAAGATTTACAATGTTCTCGTTCATATCTTGTGGCAGTAGTACAGAAGACTTTACTATTGTATTTTCTTCTGGAACTTGTTGAGTGTCGGTAGATTTGGACTCGATGCTAGTGCTACAACATGGATCAATTATTTATTGTTATGTAGCCGAGCAGCGAGAACTCTTGGGCCTCAGGCATGGGAATTTCAGAATCATTTTCGTTTGTATCGTCAGTTTTCCGTCGTTTGGAAAAGAAAGAGAACAGATCACACTGCCTTTTCCATTATTTTTTTCCATTTACATTCAATGCTTTTCTAATCCAACTAGACATGAAATCTAAATCACAATTCACTTTCACAATCACATCTCCACGTAATTGCGGCATTGTGTTGTGTTAATGTGAAGTTCTATTAGCGACTGGCGGGTTCGGTCTGGATTGGCACGGCACTGACCAGAACAAATAGCAGACAAATTTTACTTGTAAACAGCGCTCCATGCAGCCACGGGAAGAATGATCTTGGTGGAATTTCAAATTCCTTATTGTTACGGTAGTGGTACACTTCTGAAAATAATTAAATTTAGTTTTTTAAAGAGGTTTAATGTCATTGTGTTAAGAGAATATGAGTGAAGTATTTTTTTCATTTTTTGGTTTATTTACTTTCTTGGATTTTATAATAATGATTTTTTTGCTCATGGGTGGAGTGAGGGGGCGGGTTGAGCCCAATTAACTCGTATGTAGCTACACTACTGCTTCAAGCATAATGATATTCATAAATATAATTAGACCTCCCCAGATGGGACAGCGCATAATCAAATTGATCGATCACTTGCTGATTGATAAAAGGTGCCGTACAAACTTATTGGTTGCCAGGTCATACAGGGGTGCAGATTGCAATTTAGAGCACTACCGGGTATTAGCAAAACTTAGGAAACGTCTTGTCAGTTACCAAAATAGGAATTTTTCGGGCAAGTTTGAAAGTTATTAAATAGAGAAACTGAAGGATGGAGAGTGTAGGAATAGCTATTAAGTTAAAATTGTAGTTAGATTTGCTCCCCTAAAGTGCTCACAGTAAATGGAGGAAATTGTACAGCCAGATAAATATTGGAAAATGGCCAAGAATAATACTAGAGATTCAGCGAAGAATAGTGTAGGTCTTTGTCAAAAAGAGTAGGAAGATGGCATGGTATGGCAATGAATGCTCAAAATTAATAGAGGTTAGCCAAATTACATTAGTTGAAAAGTCCTAGTGAATTGAGCTTAGACACAGGAGCATAGCAAACACAAAAGCCATTGCCAAAGGAGATGGTATTTAAAAGATAATTAGCGAGATAGAACAAAATAGCAGAAATAAGAATATTTGGGAACTTAATTTAGGTATTAACAGTTATAGAAAAACTATTAAGCTAGTCCAATTTAGTGAAAGATGATAATGGTAATCTAATGATAGTAGATGGGATGACCTTTTGAATATCAATAAAATATCCTAATTGATTGGGGTTATCAAATTCAATAATGCTGAACCAATGGTTCTAGAGCCAAGTATTAAGTGAAATCAATAAACCTATTAAGAAGTCAAAGAATTGTATAGATTCACTTCCAGCAGAGTTAATAAACTAAATGGTACGGAACTCCGCATGGACTTTCTCGATTCATTGTTTAAAAATTGTGCTATTTACTCAAAACTTGTATTTGGGAAATGAAATAATATACAGGAGTGTGGGAGTGAAAAGGTTTCTGAACATGGCATAGGTTTCCGCTCGGTTTCTTCTGTTTTGTCCTCTCTTGCTGCGACGATAATGAGAGTGAGTGGGAGGAGGGGCTCATGGATAAGGAACAAGGTCGGTGTTGGTATGTTACGGGTTTCTTTTGGCAGGTGGGAAGTTGGCAGCCTGGATGTGTCTGAGCGCAAAGGGGGGGAAGGATGTTGGAATGGCAGCCCGAATGTGTCTGAGCGCAAATAGGGAGGGCGAAGGAGGTTAGAATGACAGCCCGAATGGATATGAGCGCTAGAGGAAAGATGAAGGGGGGGGGGGGAGGGGGGAAATTACAAGATCGAAAGATCGGTGGTAGATTTTCGGATGTTTATTCCTGAAATACCTTCTCCTTATCGCCAGACATCAACATACTTGGTCAGTTAGAGGAGGTTGGTCCCAACCCTCCCCCTAAGGCTTAATCTCTAAAACTAATGCTAAAACATACAGATCTTTACACTCTTATATTTAACATGAACAATTAGTTACATTACAGATTTACATATATTTACAAAATGGATTGTTCAGTTGTTTTTTTGTGAATTTGCCATTTGTTGGGTCCTTTTGCTTGGCGCAATCTTTTACGAGAGTTCATAACTACGTGGCTGTTCCACTGATCGTGCACCCGGGGAGGTTTTGAGGAGTGTCAGATTGTCTCAACAGTCGTGTGGGGGTTAGAGGGATAGTGGGTGGAAAAGTGATCTGGTGTGCCCACTCGCTACCAGTTGGCCCTGCCTGTCTCGCCAGGGGGTGTAATTCTCTGCTATAGGTCTCGGAAAGGTCACCAGGTACCGTACCTGTATGGTCGACGTACAACACAGTGTTCTGTGTTGACGTGCGTGGAGTGTCCATGATTAGGTGCTGACTTCCTCATAAACTGGGGTAAGTTTGTATACACTCTTTTAAGGTGGCGAAGGTTGGTGGCGATGATAGTTTGTCGCCACAATACAAATCCTCTGCCCCTAGAAGGGGCAGCCTCCGTAGATCCCCAGCACTCAGGTGGTGCAAGCTTTTGACGCTGTTATTCAAGAGACGTCTTTCTTGGTCACAGGAACAGCAGTTTGCCATCACTTGAGTCCAGCGCATCTGAATGGTACTTCCAGTCCTCCAGTGTCTCCTACCGCCCATTGGCTTAGCAGCTACTTCAGAGCCTTTTTTTTCACGGTGCAATAAACAGAACGAAGGAGGGAAGAAGGAGTCCACTGAGCAAACAAATACAAAACCGGTACCCAGCGACCATAAAATAAAGAAAAATCCCCCCTTAAACATTAAGCTCAGCACCTACATGGCTAATCTGATTTATAATACATCAAAATCTATTTAGGTATATCACATTCTGATAGATTGATTTTCAAGTTGTTATTATTATATAAATATTATATACAGTTTACACAATTACTTTCTTTAATTTTCCTAGGTTTCTCTTACCTAGTGCACAAATATTTCTACATTAAAGCTATTGTTAAAGTTGCATTCTCATTGCAGTTACTCTTATTATATTCTAGAGTCATTGTGCCGAGTTCGTCACTTATCTTTGGGACCGCGCGCAATGCGGTTTGCTCATTCCTCCTCACCCTTCTTGCCGTGCGCAGTTGGCTGCGTACGGTCTCGTCACCTCTGGCGCGTCGGGTTGCGTGGCTCGGTTTTGGACTTGTGTCCATGCGTGTCGGCCGTTCACAAGCCGTTGGCTCTCAGTTCTGGGCCTGTTGAGAGCAAGTCAGAGATTGCGATGTTATCACATGCGGGAATGGAGATGGGGTTTCTTTTTATATAAGTTGTGTAACCGAACCAACCTAGGGGTAGAATAATTAGAGTCCTGAATAAAGACTAGTACGACAACATTCTGAGTGACTTCTTCGTACAACCCCTTGATAACGACTTGTCGTGCCGCGCCCCAAGCCTGGCGCGCGAACCCCTACTATCGACACCGGTAAAAACGGGGGCTGACACATTGTCGCCCACAGCGTTGGAAAGGTCCACTATTTCCTCATGACAAGATAAATTCAGAAAGCTACTGTTACATAAACCTAAACCTGACCTCCTCCAGACTTCCAAGCAGGTAATTAAACAAACTTACAGACTATAACTTACATTTTTGTACGGGACGGACTTACATATACTCATTCCTGGATCAGGGATGAAGACTCTTTGATGCCAGTAGGTTTTACTTGAGATACATGGGCTCATCTAGTTATGAATGTATCACCAACATCTCTTAACAACAAGGTAACAGGGGTAAGAAAGTGTTCCACTTGCCCAGGACCGCTCCACTTACGGCTCAGCTTCGCCAAGATTTTGTCGGCTGCAGAGCTCTGAGGGTAACATTTACATAGGACTGAGCCTTCTATTGTCAGAGAAATGGGGATTCGCCCCTGATTATATCAATCAACCACTTTTCTATGAGCCCTCTTTAAACTTTCAAAGGCCTTCCGGTATCTGTTCTTATGGGAGACCTTTTCATCCCTCCAACCCCCCCGCCCCACCAGCAAAGTGTCCACATCCTACATAGCCAAAAGAGGGGATAAGTGAACAGGGGTCACATCACACTTCATGATTTTATTCTTGTTTTCTTGCCAAACTCGAACGATAAGCAGTGTTCTGAGTTGACGTGCGTGGAATGTCCATGATTAGGCGCTGACTTACTTGTAAAATGGGGTAAGTGTGTATACACTCTTATAAGGTGGCGATGATAGTTTGTCACAATAGTACACTATGAAAACGCTAGATACCAAAAATAGTTTAGTCTCTACTCTGAGGTACAGGCAGACATACAAACGACATTGCAAAAAAAACACGAAATTCATAAAAATCTCAAGTTATTTTTTTTTTTTTTAAATCCCAATACTTTTTCTACCTCTGAGGTAGCGAGAAAGTAAAATGGGAGGTGTAGAAATGTTAGTAATTGAAATTCATAAACTGCTCTATTCAATATGGTATGATATATTAGCACAAGAATTGAAGGAAAGTTTAGTAATACTAATTTTCAAAAGAGTAGATAAAACAGAATGCAATAACTAAAGAAGATGACCTGGTGGTCTAGGGGTAAGGTGTCTAATTTATGTGCTGGGGTCCGGGGTTCAATCCTCTGTCCCGGCACAGATTTATCTGATTACCAAACCCTTCCTTCACCTCTGACAAGACATCTTGTGAATGTGAGGAATGCCAGGCCTCCACCGTGGTTCGGATTCCATGTTAAACTGTAGGTCCTCCATTTCATCTCACAATCACCCTACCACTACACATTAGCGTGTGTATAACCCGAACAGGTATTAAGACATAATAATAATAATAATAATTAAAGATGTATTTTACTACCGCCACCATAATACACAATTTATCTAACATTATCTAGAGATTGACAAAATATGCAGAGGAATTAATTTGAGATCATCACTGTGAATTTCAACAAATTAGTTCAATGGCAGATACGATTTTTTACTATTAAACAATATTAGAGAAAAAAAATGACAATACAACATGATGATACACCAATTATACATACATTAAAAATAAAATTATGATCCAGATTAAAGGAACAAATTATATGAAATTTTAGTGAAGTTTGAGATACTTAAAAAACTGCCAATGCTCTTGGTCCTCTGCCTCCTCCTTCAGCTCCCAGAATTTTCTTCTTTACTTCAAGTCATCTAATATCTGAATCCTCCTTCCTAAGCTCCTCTTTCTCTCAATCTCTTTGTCTATGACGACGTACAGAATACATTTCTTCCTAAGGACGTGTCCGATCCACTTTGCTTTGCACTGAAGGATCACATCCAAAATGGTTCTCTTCTTCTCACCTTCTCATCTTAGGACTTTTTAATTTGTTATCCTGTATTTTCACCTGATTTTCTCAATTCTTCTCCAGCACCAAATTTCAAAGGTCTCCAATTATTTCTTTTCCATCTTCCTAAGTGTTCAAGTTTCTACTCCATACAGTGCTCTGCTCCAAACATTGCATCAGTTTCCTCCTCAGTTACAAACTGAACTAGCTGGTCAGCAGTATCTTCTTGTTGAAAGCTTCCTTGGCCATGGCGATCCTCCAACTGATTTCCTTGGTGCATTAGGCATAATTTATTAGCAGACTTCCCAGGTACTTGAAATGCTCTGTTTTCCAACTACATTTTTCCAATTTTGTTTTTCAGCAGTTCTTCATTTTTTTAAATCCCCATCACTTTTGACTTTTCATTGTTGATCTCCACCAGCCGGTCCATCATTTCCTGAAACTCTTCTTTTATTTTTGGTTAGCAACGCCAGATTATCTGCTTATTTTATTGTGTTGATGATGCGTCCTCCTATCCTGAAATTGTGACCAACCACTCACCATACAAGTTGAATAGACTTGGTGACACAGAGTCCCTGCCTCACTTCTCTTACTATCTTTAAGCTGTTGGTCTCACCACCACTCAGCCTCAGCTTCATTCGCTATCACAGTTACAGGCTTGCAATCAGCCTTCTGGCCCTCCTTGAGTATTTCCTTTAATCATTACAAAGTAAAACTAAAGTATTCATCTTAAGTGGATATATTCAGGTTGGAGAAAATTTACCTTTGTTTACACTCCTTAGTTCAGCTTATTTTTTCCAGCCTGTTTTCTTTAACAGTGAAGGTTGAAATATTGTCCCATTCTTGCAGTGTACTCCTTAATTTTTTGTTTAAATATAGTGAGAAAACAGACACACAAACTTACAAAGCTTAGTTGACTCAATAAGGTAAAACTCATTAACCCATGTGAGATATTTCTGTTTTTTGTCAGTCTGTTTGTACAGATTATGATTAAATATATAAAATGTAAATAAAGGGGGAAAAATCATAGGCCATGAGGTGTAAACAACAATGGGATCAACAATTAGATTTTAAAATTCTGTTCATTCTTTTTCTAAACAATTGTTTTAAGAAGTTTGTCAACTCAAAAAATTTGAATTACGAAAAGGCCTTGCCGTTACAAGAGACATCCAATAATTATTGTAAATTTTTTAAACACCTTTCTTAAAATATTTCATAGGTAATTAAGCATTATAAATATTTTTTTTTAGTAAAAAGAACAGTTGTAGCCTTACGCTAATTATGTATAAACCTGAAAATATTTCAAAGTTGGAAAGTTTAGAAAATTATGGTAGTTTTCGTACACCTTGGCTAAACATCCTGCTAATAGTTATCTGGGAATAATAAAGCCAAGCCCATCACTTTTTCCTGTGAGTTGACTACACATCTTGGTGACACTGGTTATTTTCCAGATGTTGCTTGGAATAATTCATTTTATATATGTTAGTTAGTCTGGGTATTCAGACACTAGAGTTCTTGGTGTTGATGATGAAAGTTTAGCCATAATTATATTTTTATAACTTTTACTGGTTTGTAGGCTTTGTACTTTATCCCAACCCTCTGCTTAGAAAGTGTGTAAAATATATCTATGATCCATCATGCTTCACTTATGAATTATAAATTTCCACCTTGACCAATTTTCACAAACATCACATTTTTTAAGCCACTATTAAAAATACTATAGTGAAAGATTATTTTTTTAAATCTAGTTTAATTTGATCCTAAATCCTTTTACCGATTTTTAAGACTTTTATTTTATCCTGCAGTAACAAAGCACGTCAAAACTCTTATTAGCTAGTTGTGAGTAAGAATATTAGCTTGTAATGGGTATTTACTATACCAAAGTGTAAAAGTTATGTCTGTGACTTTGTATCTCATCATACCTATTAGCAGCTTACACATTTTAAATTTAATATTCTTTACCATAAATAATAAGTTAAGAATGACCCTAAGCAATGCTCATTGTTTAAGCACTGGTACACAAAATCAAAAGCTCCTTCAATTCCTTTCTTAAAATATAAATTATAGTATTTATATAAAATTAAATTTAAAGAATTTGTTACTGTATAAACTTTTTTTTTACATCCATTACCGTTTCCAGCCTGTGGCCTGGATCATTCTTTTTATTCAAGCCATATATTTTCCACTACTGGCTGGCTAGGCCTGTCGTAGCTTCATATACCTTATTATAGACCAGGACAGGCATAATACAGTCCCTGGGCGTTAATTCGTCACTGTGAAAGGGTAAACCCACATTTTACCAATGATAAAATTTTCAGCAATGCCGAGAATCAAACCCCGGTCCCTTAACTCAGTAGAGACACACACTACCGACTTAGCTGAAGTGTCGGATTTATTGTAGAAACTATTGCATTATACAAAATTGACCCACTTGAATTTCAAAAGCTCGTTCAGCCATCTCAACTCTAACCATCTGATTTTTATTTTAGTAGATTATTTTATGCTAAACATGTGAACATTTATTATGCTTAGAACGAGTAAGTAACTAAATCACACTTTGAAAGTAGATACATTATTTGAGCAGGCCAACAACCAAACACAACCATTTTATGAATATTTAAATGGTCAAAAATTGAATCATTTATTTGAAAGGCTATACTTTAATTACAGTGGAAAACTGTAATAAGTTGGTAATTCTCTTTTACAGGCGAGTTTGGAATTTACTTGGTTTCTGATGGGAGTTCTAAACCTTATCGCTGTAAGATTAAGGCACCAGGATTTGCCCACTTAGCTGCTATTGACAAGCTTGGAAAGAACCACATGTTAGCTGATATTGTTGCAATTATAGGTAAGTGGAAATTTAATTACAGTAAAATCTGGAAATTCATCAATAGTTAATTTGAAATATAAATTGTATAATTCTAACTTAATTATTCCTATTGAAATCACTGGCAAAAAACCACCTCTAATTGAAATTACTGATTGAAAAATTGAGATAACTCATTGCCAAGAATGTAATATAAAGTAAGAAATATTGATGTATAGTAAAAGATAACGTGGAGAACTCGGCAACAGCAGCGAGTGGATTTCCTATAATAGAGGATGTATTGGCTTGGGTTTCCTCACTTTTGTTTGACAATGTAATCATGTGACTGACTGACTGATTTAAGTCTGCAATTTTCTTATTTAACATTTCTAAGTATATATATTTCATTTTTAAATTTGTATATTTTTTTCATGTATATATACATTTTGTATATTTTTATGTATAGCATATTTTGAGGTTATTGATGTATTCTGTACAGCTGCCTAGATACTCATCAAAATTGTTGGTTCATATTTTGGATATTTCAAGTTTTTTTAGATATACCTTGGACTTTGAATTAAAAAAGTTACTGTATAGATCTATTACTTTCACAGTATGTTTTAAATTTCAAGTATTGCAACCTTAAAACATACACAAGTCAAGGCTATAGATGCTAAAAGTAAAGAACAAGAAAAAATATTAATATGGATTAATTAGAAAACTGAATTGAATCCTATTCTTGAATCTTCATCTTGAATTTTCTTTCAAATCTCAAATGCAAATTTGTATCCTCAAATATTTACTTCTAGTTAAAGTGAAAATATTATAATTTAAAAAAAACGTTGTTTAAGGTTTATTACCACTGATAAATGATATTTGGTTTGTCATTTATATTATGTCACAAATGAAAAATAGAACACTTTATGTAAATTAATTTATATCGATATAATTTTGTCTCTGTTTTGTGTAATTTTGATACTCTTCCAACTATACAAGTCTATATAATTCCTTATCCAATTTCTTGAAGTTGTTATTTCAGGTCAATTTTTCTTGAATACCATAAAATTCAAGTGATTTGGGCAACCCAGGATTTGAGGAGATGAAAGTAAAATAGCTATATTATAATATAATTATACTCAATGAAGGCTTAATAATTTCAAATTATCTCCATATTTTTACTTTTATTTGATTAACACTAATTTTGGGTTATTTATATTTTCAGGTACTCTGGATGTTGTGTTTGGAGAAATAGATAGATAAATTCTACATCACAACTGCATTATTTCTTTAGAGCTTTGACTTCTCCACACCATTATGAATACTCATTGTATTTACGAAATTAACAGATCGGTTGAGAACTAAAATTTGTTAAACTTATAGATGTGTTTCTTTAAATCATAATTTGGATATATTTCTCATAAACCACACATAATATTTTTGTTGATATGAAATATGTTTAAAAAAATAGCCACTTAAAAACTGTTTCATGCAATAGATACTTCTACAATGTATCAAATACATTAACTTAGTTCCTGAATTAACACATCTATAAATTAGAATTTAATTATATTGTATTGATTTCCATGTCTGTATATACTGGAATACAAAAACAGAATCTAACTTGAGCGCATTCATGATGGCACATACAAAGTAAACGAGGAAAAATTAGGGAATTTTAAATAAATATATATACACATGTCTGTGTATACTGGAATACAATAACATAATCTAACTTGAGCACAATTATGATGGCTACATTCAGGGAAGACAGAGAAAATAGGGAAAAGTTAGGGAATTTTTATATATATCCATGTCTCTCTATACTGGAATACAAAAACAGAATCTGACTTGAGCACAATCATGATAGCTACATACAGGTAGAACAGAGGAAACAGGGTAAAGTCGGGGAATTGTTTGATGTTAGGTAAAACAGGGAAATGTCACGAATTAAATAAAAAATAAGGAAAAATCAGGGAATTTAAATAATTGACTAATTCTGCACTTAAACATTTTGAACAAAAGTGAGGTATTTTGTTTCTTGATGCTAACAAAATGCATTGCCTAGATATATAGCAGTCTTAACACAAGAGGGAAAAGAGGGTTTATTTATAACACTTTTAGACACAAAGACAAAAAAATAATACCTTAAATATTAAGGTACAGTAGCTTACTGTAAAAATGTTTAGTAGCTGTTAGGATTATTTTTGAAAATATATGATCAATGTAACAAACAGAAAAAATGTCATTCACATAGAGAACTCTTAAGATGGTTGAGCTGGAAATTTTTTTAAATGCTTTCTGGAAACCTGGAAAAGTCAGAGAAGTTTTTAGTTAAAGTTTTGTAGCCCCACTGACAATTTTTTGGAGATCTTTTTTTCTTCTTCTTCTATACATCCTTTATCACCTTTACTTCCCAAATATAGTTAATTTAAAATATTAAATTCTCCCTTGGATGAGAACTTTTTTTAATGTATTTCTCATATAAGCTTAAAAAACAGGTGGTGTTATACAAGACTTTAAATAAAACTATTTGATTTTTCATACACAAGACTCTCCACACAATTACCTACTTATCAGCATTTTTACCTCTTATATAGGGTTTGTGTAAGCACAGGCTTGTGTAAGATTTCTTAAAGCCCTATTATGTATTAAAAACAATTAATATTACAAAAATAAATCACCTAATACACATTTAATCAAACGAGAATTTACAAACCTTAAATTGACTTTATGTACAAGTTTTTTTAAATATTATTTTATGATAGAAACATGTTATCTCCAGTAAATATTGTAATTTTACTCTCAGTATTTAAGTATACAAAATGTAATTTCTTTATAAAATATAATGCATATAATTGTACTTGTATTAATATTAATAAATTGTTTAATATTTATTCAATATAATATTCTTTTGCCCTAATACCATTGTATTTATTAACAGGAACAGCAAGAAATGCCATATGAGCTTATTTATAGTTGTTTGGCCAATTTCAAGGAGCTAAATTATACAATCACTACTTAATTCAACCAAAGGATGAAATAGATCCAACCAGTAGGATGAAATAAATGTAACAAATTTAAATTTAAAATGTATGTATAATTTAAAAAGTCAAGGTTATTCACAAATTCATGAATAGCATGCTTGATATTTGATTCTTTGACTTAAATAATGTCAATTATGAACAAAATTGAATAACCACAATTTAACAATTTATTTAGGGTTAATTTAAATTGATTGATATGAGTAATTTTTTCGATAAATTAAAAATAAAATGGTGACCTGGTGCTCTAGGGGTAAGGTGTCAGACTTGTGGTCTGCGGGTCCGTGGTCAAATCTTCGGTCCAGGCACAGATTTATCTGATTACCAAACCCTTCCTTTTACCTCTGACAAGATGTAGAAATTTGAAATGTTTCATATTTCGTTTTATTGGTCCTTGATGTAATAATCGTACATGATCACTTATTCTTTTCCAATCCCATTCCACTATGAGCAGTTCCACATGTGCCATACATAAGCTCTCATTTGAAATCATCTTATTTTGAAATTTATTTCAATTCAATCTCTAATGCTTATAAAAGTTGATGTTCATACTTAAAATGAAACATTAATATATTTAAAATAATATTTCTAATAGACAATATGAAATCCAAATGCCTTTTTTTTTATTATTTAAATTTGATTAGTTTGTTAAAATATTACAATGATAATCAACACTGATTTTAGACAATTCAGCCAACATAACTCTATAATAAATAGTTGCTAATACTTGTTTTACAGTTGAATGTATTAATACAAGTTTTAAATACCTTAATTTTGAAAACAATTGATATCTATTCTCATTGTTTAGTTTAACTGAAACTATAATTTTCGAAAGGGACCAATTAAAAATTGTATAAATAATGATTATTGGATTATTGGCGTGTTTAGTGATCGATTTAGCTATTTTTATTTTCATTACCTTGTCATAGAAACTCAGCGTCAATCAAGGATAATTTAAATTTGGCGAAAATATTAAATTATTTGATTGGTCAAAAGTAGTTTTAGGGCTCTATTATGTTATTAATGTGAACTTTTATATTGATTTTGACAATTTAAGTTACCAAATGATTTATATGTGACACTACCGATATCATCTGAATTTAATAAATTTTACTTATCATTGTGTTATGAAAATTTATTTGTACATATATCAAGAATAATCTCAAAAATGACGATTCTACAAAACTTTCGATGTCTATCTTTAATGATGAGCTCAAATTCTGAGTACTCGCAGAGAATTCTGCAGGAGGACAAGCAACAAGAAGAAATGGAAGGAAATCCTTTGGTGAAATGAGAGAGAGAGAGGAAATGGGTAAAAAGAGCCTTCAGGGAGTGGTTCCAGCTGAGGGCAGTGGAGGCAAAGGAGGTGTACAAAATAAAAGTGCTAGAGAGGAAATTCAGAAGGGTAGTGGAAGGAGGGTTAAGTAAGGAGCAGTGTGGCTTCAGACCAGGTAGATCCACAGTAGACATAATATTCACGGTGAGGCTGTTGCAGGAACACCATTACAAGTTCGGGAAGGATCTTCTGATTGTTCTTCTGGACACCGAAAATGCTTATGATAGTGTATGTAGAAATAAGCTGTGGGAAGCGTTAAAAAATAAGGGGGTGGAAGATGGTATAGAGGGGAGCATGAGCTGTGTGAAAGTGGGATGGGAGATAAGCAGACAGAATGGTTTGAGTTGAAGAATGGCTTGAAACAGGGAAGTGCGCTCGTACAATATTCATGGTAATAATGGATGTAATGATGAGAGAGGTGATAGGAAGAGCAGGGGAAGGAAACATGAAAGCAATGATGATTGCGAACGACCTGATGGGTGGGGAAACGAGGAGCTAGGAGTTCAGGAACAGTTAGATGTATGGGAAGAGGTGTTACAATATAGAATGAATGAATTAATGAATTTTAATGTAAAGAATAGTGAATTGGTGTTTACAACACGGAAGGAAAATAGCGACACGAGGGGAGTAACATTAGGAGGAGAGCAACTTAAGAAAGTGGAAAGCTTCAAGTACAGTACTTGTGAAGTGTGGTAGAGGAAAGAGGAGGAAACGAGAGAGGCAAGCAAGTGGAGGTCTTTTACAAAAGGTAGTGCAAAGGAGTGATGTACAAGGTGTACTATGTCCCAATATTGCAGTATGCATCAGAAACCTGGCTGATGGAGGAAAGGGATAAGAGTGGGATACACACATGCAAGATTAAATTTCTAAGGATCAGGCCGGGAGTGACAAGGATGGACAGGGAGGAATAAATTGGTGAGATAGAGTGAAGGAGGAACCCCTACAGAATAGGCTAGAGAAGGCGAGATTGAGGTGGTATGGACATGTTAAGAGGATGGAAAAGGGGAAAATTTCAGGGAGGATGCTCGAAATGAAGGTGGAAGACAAGAGGAAGACCCAGGGACAGGTGGATAAAGGGAGTGGCGATATGAGAGGAGTGGATTGAGGCGGCGTGGAGGAAGAAAGGTGGTGGTAAGACAAAAGTAAATGGAGAGGCTTATGTTCAACACAGACCCTGCCAGTGTCAGTAAACTGTGCATAATGATGATGAATGTTCATATATTTTACCCTGCAGTTATGATTAGATGCCTTAAAATTTAAAATAAGATGAGAAGCTAACTATATCACTGCAATTAAAAAAGTTTTCCATTCTATTTACAGTAATTCAATCAAGAATTATTGCTTGCCATTTTCTTTAGTATGGAGTCGTTGTTTCAAATAAAAGATTTTTTTGGAAAGAAATTAAAATATGCCTGTAGCAAGAACGGATTCTTAATATTTCTGGAGACTAAAATTTCATTGAAAGGCTCAAGTTAATCAGTTTTATCTGCCAATTTAAAAAATGTAATTCTCTTATGTGAAGCCTTTGAAAGAGTCTGTGAAATTCACTTATTTTCTTAACTTTTGTTCTGCTTAAGTATTGAATAAATAAAATAAATCCCATCTATCTCAGCACGTTCAAGGGGCTCTGAATTACTCAAATGTGGTACAAAAATAAAAAATGAAGCAGACATTCTTGACGCAAACTTCTGAGGCATCTTATAAGAAAAGAAAATTTATTTCAGATTTGTCTCATGCCATTGTTGCAGAAAACATACCTTTTAGAAAATGCAATTTCAAATATTTCTTAGAAAAATACTCCCATCACTGCGTTATTTCAGAATTGACGCTTTAGAAGAACTATGTGCAGTCTCGGTTTGAAAATACCATCTCCAGAATACAAAAGTATCTAGGAGATTCATAATTGTGGATTTCTGTAGACGAAACAACTGATGGTCTTGGTCCGTATTTATCAAACTCAACAGTTGGCAAACTGGACCTTGATGTGCCATCTAAAGCTCATATAATCTTTACAAAACAATTGACCAGAACAAACCAAGAAACAGTGGCTCTCTTGTTAACAGTGGACTAAAGATTATAAATCCTGATGAAGACAAAGTACTGCTTGCTTTTACAAATGCTGCTTCTTATATGGCTCCTGCCATGCAGCTACTCAAGGTATTTTACTCTGCTCTTGTCCAAGTGACATGTCTGGCCTATGGCTTGAATTAAGTTCTAGGGCAAATAAGGCTAGAACTCTCAAAGGTGAGCAAACTTAACTCCTCAGCGATGAAAGTGTTCATCAAGGGTTCGGACTTTTTAGGCTAGACTTCCAAATGTTTCTCTTTCCCCAGAGCATGTGCTTACATAATGGGGAACTTGGTTGAAGGCTGCCGAGTACTACGCTGATAATTACCTGGAAGCCAAAGAAGTTGTGGTCAGTCTGGAGGAGGATGCTGTTTGTGAAACTGCGGCTAAACAAATTCTGAATGATCCCTCCATTCAAAACAAAGTGTTTACTACCGTGAAAAATACAAGAAAACCTTTATATGAACTTAATATAATTTCTCATTAAAGCAAGGGAAAAAAATAACAAGCGCCTGGAGAATCTGGTGAAAAGGTGAGAATAAAATTGGATAAAGTGTTAGATAAGAACACAGGACTTGAAGTCTTTGTATGGCAGCTGAAATTTTGGTAGGAAAGTCAAGTCAATTTTAATGTGAAATTCCAACTCATCTTTTACCCATGTTAAAATACTCTCCCCTAACACCAGTAGATTTAGAAAAAGTGCTAATTATATATTGTTGAAAATGTTTGAAATTAATACCAAGCATAAATATTATGTTCAATCTACTCTTGTGTGTGTGTGTGTGTGTGTTTTTTATATTGGGATTAAAGCCGATATGAATGAAATGCAATGCTATCTTTAAGTTTTCACTGTTTTCCTAGGTTATTTAGATAACTTTTTTTATATATAGAGCCTAATTAACTAAATCAAATAGTCTATTTTAGGTACTGTAACTAAAATGAACTTATTAAGACCTAAAAATCTGCTGTCTAGAGTTAAATTTGAATAAAATGCACAACTGAAATGTATTTTGATAAATGTTATAAATTCTGTTATTCACCTATATTCTTAATTTTATTTAATGTAGTTAAACTTATGTCAACAAGAATGTAAATAAGCCCAAACCCAAATTGAAAATTGATGTTAAAATGTTTGATACAACTTAAATTGATTTTAGCATCGTATTGATCCTTCAAAAGTCATTCACTTGAGTAAATACATTAGAGCCTATTTCAACCAAAGTTACTAATTCACTGAAGTTGATGTTTAGGAATTGAAAAAATAAAGTTCCGGCTTTGTATGGATTAATTGATTTTGCAAAATATTGTGGAATACATAATAACTTTAAACTTTCACTGCCATATATTATCAGGAATTCTATATAAAATTAGTGAAATTATATCAAAATTGTCAAAGTCCTTAAAGAATTTTTTTGTGTGATTGTAGCCTATATTTTATAAAGTAACCTTAATTTTTATCTAGTTTTTTCATATTCACCGTACAAGCTATTCAAATATGTATACCCTTAATTTTCTTGGACATTGGAGGCACCTTTAAAAACATAAACTTTCTACTCTTGACATAGTTTGGCAGCTGGACGGAGATTGCGAGTCCCCCAAAGTTAGCCGAGTTCGACCAACGTTTGGACTTTCTGCTGTTATTTTATGGGTATTGATACTATCTATCAAAAGTGACCACTGCAGATCACATGACTTGACAGATGAATACATAAAAGATTTAGTAACTTTTCTAGCTATCAGATATGTCCATTTTTAAGAAAATTATGTTAAATTACTTGAGTTCATATTAAATATGCACAGAGATAAAATAAATATTTTGAAAAATATAAAAGTTTGAAGAAAATTAACAATGCCATTTATGAATTAGAATGGAGTGCATTTTAATAAATGAAAAATAATATGAACACAACTTTTTTATTATATTTAGGAGCATTTGATCTATTAACTATTACTTTACATCTTACCTTCAATAAACGTGTGAGATTTATTTAAAAAATTAAATCAGTTTTTGAATAGATCAAGCTTTGGTGATTGTTTCTTTATGTAATGTACCTTTATTTTTATGTTTTTTCATTAACACACATAAATAAGACGAAAATATTTCTAAATTTTGGAAAAATCAGCACAACTATTAAGGATCAATACAAATCCACAGACTGGAAGTCAAAATGCAAAAAACTTTTACAATTGAGGGCTCATATAACAATACTTCCTCTTTATAAAAAAAAATTGCAACACAAAGCAAACACTCAAGAGTTGGAACCAAAACTTGCTTATCTTAAAATAATCCATGTTATTAGAACTTTAATTTTTTTCAGTACTTCAGTTCAAATTTAAATAAAGTCATTAACATGATAATTATTGATATTTTACTTTTTTTTTAAATAGGCTACCAACACTTATTTTCACATTGCAGTTCATTAAAAGAAAAGTACTACACTTGAGAGACACAGTATGGATCTATCAAACCTTTGATCAAAGCATAGATATGGTACATAATGTATATTTAAACACATTTTACACACACATGTAATGCAATTATGTCTAAAGTTGACAAGCATATGTTTCCACAAAGTATGAGAACTTCATTTTATGATGTTTGTGTGTATAAATTAACTCTATATCCCTTTGAATAACAAATGGAATATAAGACTATTTAAACCTTGGTCAGCAAAATCTGTTAAAGGATAGTGAAAAGTCTGATAAAATAGGTTAAACGGACTTATAATTGTCTGTGGAAACTGTGCTGTGCTCCGTCTGCCCGAGGAACTTAGTTGTAATAATAATGCCGTGGATGGAAAGATACTTTTATAATTAATTTATT
>CABFOV010008715.1:0-15239 GCA_902141375.1 Timema poppense
ATCATAAGGAAAAACACCTCATTTGACACGGCCAAGATTCAACCGAAATTTGTAGCACAGGTCCCTGATAAAAAAACAACATAATTTTAAGTGTGTTCATTGCTGGAGTTTTGATGAAGGACATTGAATGTATAAAACTGTAGAATGCATCAATTATTATATACTATGTGTAGCAAAAATGATAAAATAGCTAGTGATATGTAGATATTATGAACACTCCTAGCACAAAAGTTATTGATAAGGGACACATAGATTATAAAATGATCATGCTTCAATGTAAAACTTGTGTGTAAGCCTATCACTTTTGGTCAAAATAGATAGATAGATATTTTCCATACAATTGGGTGAGAAATATTTTCTTGCAGTATATTTCTACATGTTTTATTGTAATTTTAAATTCTTATTTTTGAAGTAAGTGTTAATAATTTTTGTAGTAAGGGCAATAAAGGCTACCAATGTAATATGTATTCTATAAAAATTACCCATTTAAAAAAATTAAATGTTTCTTTTTGCAAAAAATTGTTTTATATACTATCTTCAAATTTGAATATCTGTGTATATATATTTATATAGATACATATATAATATTATGTAGGCTGGTCAAAATATTTTCTTTCAGTAGGATATATATTTCCTGAGGAATGGCCAGATTCAAATTTTTGTCAAATAAACAGAGAATTTGTGAATATATTTTGTTTTTCAACAATTACGCTAATGGTTTTAGGGATCAGGAAGGTGAAATTCATAGGAAATGTAACCGCACTTGCGGGGAGGGAGCGTGGAAAACCAACCTCCGTACACCCGACCGAGATTCTATCCTCGATCTCCCCGCCATCGGCAGTATAGTCTACCACAAGAATAGCGCGTTAGACCATTAGTTCACCAAAGTGGGTGTTAGACATATTAAAATATGTTTAAACGTATAAAGCTATATTTGACTATCGAATATAATAATAAAAAATAGGTTAATAGAGTTTGAGATTATTGATAGTTTCAAGTTCAGTGTTGTAACTGTAGGATAGTGGCAAAGTGCCGCAGGCCCACCATGCTGGTCCACCACGCAGGTCCACCACGTAGGCCCACCACGCAGGTCCACCCATCTAAAATTAATTTGTTAATAGATGAAAGCATTGTCTTTAAGTCTATTTTTGTTTCGTAAAGATCTAATATTTCAATCAAAAATTACTCAACAGTCACTTTTTTGCGCATAATTTATGCTGTACAAAAAATGTATGTGCATATTTTTCTGTAAAGTCAATAGAAACAGCTGAAAGGTCATTTTCACTACTTTGTTAAAATTTATTTAAGGAGCACATGAATCAAGAAAGGATGCAGAGATTAGCTATGTTGTCTGCTGAGCTACTTACTGTCCTTTGAGGAAATGTAGACAATTTCACTGAGATCAATGTTTGTTTAGTCTCTAAGTGCTATTATTGATAAATGACTATAGATTTGTTTATAATATTTATAAATATGGTTTTATTTAATTCAAATTGAGTCTTTTTTACGTTATATTGAAACTTTTCAGCAACAATTTTAACAACTTTTATGGCTGTATAGTAATGCACTCAGTGTGGTTTTTCCTCATTGGGTTTACTCTCTTATCTCTCCACGCCAATTTGGGTGCACTTCCTCTAAATTCAACCTACCTACTCTATATTATTACGTATTATAAAATAATGTCAATAATAAATGTATTTTTTGTTATAATCTACAATTATACATAATATTTGGGGAGGGTGGGGTCTTTTTTTCTTGGAGGGGGGCCACCATGGGTCCATTACTGCGTAGTTACGCCTTTGTACATGTTACAATCTAATGTTGGTAAAGCTAGTTTTACAATAGGAATTTTTAGTGCATCTCTAAGTTTATACTAAAACAATAATAATAATATGCTAATAATGATTCGTATCTGGCTGATGTAATACAAGAATGAAAAGTAAAAATCACAATTTCTTATTAAATTTTATACGTATATATGTCCCCTCCCCCCACCTTACTTTTAAGGGTTCTAACAAATTTCAAGGGGGGTCAAGACCTCTGACTCCCAATTTTCTATGTTCATGAAAGAAAGGTTTAAAAAATAAAAACTTGTTTTATGTTAATTGATAAAATATTTTTATTACTATTGTTATTATTATTTAGATATTTTCCATCAAAATTGATTACATGACTGATGTATGAATCTTTTAAAGATAACAAAGTAACCATTGTGACTCTCATACACTGTCCTCACTCCTCATAACTTGGGTTAAGTCAGAGGCTGAGGAAATTATCTACATTCTACGGTGTGTCTGTCGATAGTTTTATATCCAGTGTTACTCATTGAGGGTGAACTGAGAAGAGGGGGAGGGTTGATAGGGTGGAGTGTTACCACCTATTTCTCCTCCACTCCCCCCTGCTCCATCGAAATGTGTCTTCCTCCAGTTTGTTAAACTCCTCTCTGATATACTCGAGTTTGAAACTGAAAGATGGTTTGCATCAAACTTCAAATAGATTCTATAACAATCTATTATTATTTCTAAATTCTTAAGGGACACCCCAAATAGCTTTAAGTGGCATTACATTTTCTAATATTTTCCATTTGCTTGGAGTCAATCCCCTAAAAACACCTCGAAAAAATATTTTTTACAAATCACCTCGCCCGACACTAGTATCTAAAGTTTCGCCAACACTCTTGGTAGTCATCACAATAGTAATTTTTTTTCCATGGTGACTTTCTACCCGTTTGAATTATAAACATACAATAACTACCCTAATGAACTAGGAATGGGAAAGGTGACATTTTAGATTGAATGTACCCACATTTGCGTAGATTGAGATTGGGGAACCATTTTAGGGGAAAATAACCTTGTTACACCCAACTAGGATTTGAACGTCACTCTTCCCACCTTCAGCAATCCAGTAATAGTGTGCTACCAGCTGTGTTCAACTGACTTGCTCAAGATGGGGAGATCCGGTTCGATTCCGGTCAAGTGGTTTGCCCTAAATAGTTTTCCACTCTCCCTCCACGAAAATACGGATGCACCTCCTCTTAATTTAACCTTCCTGATGCCTAACGCATTAAAGTAATTAGTTCATAAGCGTATAGCCCGAACAGGTAGTAATACACGCTGCTAAAACTTATTAAATAAATATTGCGTGTTTGGAACCTTTTGAATAAAGAAAAACCTTTGTACACTCTATTGGGAATTGAGCCCCGATCTCGTCACCAGCAATCCAGTCTAATACGAGAAAGTCGAATGAAAAATGTTTTATTCCACTAGGTAAGAAATATAAAGAAACACAGACTACTGATTATTTGAGTTCAACCTAAAAATAAAGCAGCAGATTTCTGCTAAGTAAGTGAGTGGTCGTGCCGCACTCTGGCCTTTCCCTTCCAAGAAACTTGAATCATGTAAACAACAGATTACCTCGCTCCCCCTTCACTCATTCGACCAAACTTGACCGATATGACAACACCGTTACTCTAGCTCGGTGTCTGTTAAACAGTCCAAATAGTTCAATATATGGCCGTTTCTTAGGAGTTGCACTGATAGCGCTTCTCAAGTTTTACAAGGTAGTCCTTCCACTTGAGGCCGTAGGATGGGGTGCATTGGCTGTCTGCACTCAGCCCTCCGTCCCCGTCCCAGTCCATGATATCATTTGCTCTATGTGCTACCAAAATAAGATGTCTAGTAGAGAAACAGTTTGTTGAAGCCTTAAGTTAATAAACACCGATGGAGGTTTGTTTCCATAGAATTATAAAGTTGGAATGACATTTTTTCTTTGACGTTTTAGTTTTTAGGTTCACTAAAACTGAAGTTAATGATTCATAATAAAATAAATGTTTAACTTATACACTGAAATGTATGTGGATGGAAACAAATTAATTAGGTTACTTGTTGCCGGATGTTCACTACAACAGGGTTCACTAAACCAAAGTTGATCAATATAATTATATTTCAAAGTAAAACATAATAATAATAATACATAATGTAAGCACACCCTTAGGCTTCTTTGAGTATGGTACTCAGGCGTATTTCATGTTAAAGCTTGCTGTTATGTAAGTGTTGCAGATATTCGTAGCAGTAGTCACCCACTAAACTATATATAATGAAGTTAAAATAAATGTGTATGTGGAATATTCTAAAGTTTCCCTAAGTACACTCCGTAGAGTTTGAAAGGTATCAACTTATTCACTCAGGCCGCGAGGTATGCTATACCTTCACACATGGCCGCAAAATAGTTTGCCTAGCTACGCCCAAGGCTGGAGTTAAAGAAGGCCTTAAGTCCTTACATTATTTATTGACGGTTGGGAAGGAGTTTTGGGGGAGGGGTTATGTTTTTTAGCGATGCCCAAATTGTTTAATTTACTAAATTAATTTCACTTTAATGTTCTGATCATAATAAAATCAATAATTATTATTTACACACTAAGTTAATTATGTTTGCTCTAATTAAAATACGAACTGGTATTTATTTAACTATTAAAAATTTAACCACATCGAACGTTATTTTTGCACTGTTACCCACATTGTTTGGTTTTACATGGTAACATAAAGCAAGTCTCCCCTTTTCCAGAATCTTCATTACTGTTTATAGCCAATTATAAATGTATTAATTATTAATTATTATATTCCACACATGTGACATAAATAACAGATTAACTCTAAAAGATTTTTACTTTATTTGTAAGAAGCTGAGTTTTAAAAAAACGTATGTAATTTAAGGGTCACAATCCTATTTAAAATATTTTATATTATTTCCGGGTAGGCAAAAAAAGGATATATATAAAATCTTATCCATAGGATATATTTTAGTTATAAAAGTGAATTTATTTGTTTCTTCAAAGTTATTATGACTGTTAATAACTTTGTGGGTCCATAGTTCAATTCCATACTTTATTTAATGTTATCATAGCGGTTATAATATAACCATTAGTAAAAAGCTTTGACAATTATTACTATGATTGAGAAAAGGTGTCGTTTATTAAGATTTACGTTGATTATCATTTTCTAATAAATTCAATGTATACTGTTGACTGTGATTTTTTTTGTCAAATCTGTTTATTTTACTAAATCAATTCTGGAAATACAAACAATAAAACTGGCCATGTCGTAGGCAATTATTAATATAAAATCAAAGTGAGGAGGTTTAAATAATAATTGAAAATCAAGGATAAATTATAATTTTTTGTTTACGAGCTCAAAACAGTTTTATATAATATCTCTGCTCTCTAAGGTTTGGAATATAAATATATTTAAGTAAAAAAATATTGTAGTTCTGTACTGTTTTTAAGAATATCTGTCTATAGCCAAATATACCCGGAATTTCATAACTGATTGCGGTGCATTTATTTATATTCATTAGGATGTCTACAAAGGGAGGATCTCACATACATACTGTCAGGGTTTGATTTTCTTTTAAAGATACAGCCGGATTTATTTATATTTGTAACTTACGATCTCTGTAACCAATTAACCAATTGCGGTGTGGTTTTTACTTTTGTACTGAACGAATATCTAGGCAGGTTTTAGTATTATTTGTGTATAATCAGGTGTTTCGGTGTGATTCCCGGTGAAAAGGCCAGCCGATTGCTTGTGACTGATGTGGACGGAGAGATCGAGGTTCTAATCTCACTCGGGTGAACTGGGATAATTTTTCCTAAATGGTTTTTCACTCTACCTCCACGAAAATGCGGGTTCACTACCTCTAACTTCAACCTTTCCAATTACTAACCCATTAGTAACTGGGGTTGTTTACCAGTACACTATTCCTATTGGCTTAAAACTGCCCCCCTCGCTCTCTGATTGGCTGTTGGTTTCCCCCTTCACCTCCTGCTCCACCCCTTCCACCTAATCCACCACCACTCCCACTGACCCCCTTTCCAGACATGTTGGTTCTTGGTCCAAACATGTTGATACTTGTAATTTTTTCTATCGGTGCTCATTGGTTATGTATGGTCATTGCTATTTTATTTGTGCTCAAAGGTTATCTATGTATGCTCATTGTTTTTTTTATTTGTGCTCGTTGGCTATTTATTCATTGGTTTTATATCTGGGTAGGAATGAGATGGGGCGTTGGAGTTTTTTTTATGTAAATATTGGCATGCGGTCCACAGCGCCAGGTGGCATCGCTAGTGAGCATCCTCTCTGGCCAAGCGCAGAGCATAGAGTGTGACCGCTGAGAAGCCGGATACAGAGCGCGTAAAGGGCGTGGCATCGCTAGCATTTTCTCTGGCCGGTCTCTTAGAGATGAGTGTGACCATCAAGCAGCTGTTAGTCGTGGGACCCCCATTCACTTCCCCTCCTAAGAGGTATGTGTCGCAACCCGCCCCCCCTTCACTATGTGGTAATGGGTTTTCCCTGATGACAGGCGCTTGTTTGGTGGGTCAACAAGACACGTATCTTCTTGTAAGAGGAACAGAAAGGTTTTGCATTAATAAAACACGATAATATAAATCATATATCATTTAAACATTAAAGGTTTTATATATTAAACGTTTCACAGACATCATACATAATATTTATTATACACTTTTACAGGATTGTCTCATATATTCGTTCGTACGTTTTTCTACAGTGTCTCTTAAATGTGTTAGTAAAATAGTTTTAGTTCGTAATCCAGCATGTAATAGTCCAAACCGACGACTTGACGTGTATAGTAGGTAGCACTGATAAGATCTAGATTTTTTATGTGTGTTTCCACCGTAGGCTGTTCTAGATTGATGACACATGCTGATTCTGTTAGCGTGTCGCATACATCAATGACGAGTGTGTTGATCAAATCGTTGCAATAGCGTGCGACGGGAGTCGACCACATATCCCGGCGGTCGACGGCAATGTCAATGAGGTCCCACACATAACAAAGACTCGCCCAGCTAGGTGCTAGATAGGTGACCCATTTGAGTCCACCATCTTGTTTCTCGCTGATGATGAACATAAGGTCACCGCACATGCGTCTCAGAGAGATTTCGTGATTAGTCAGACTAATCTTTGAGGAGGTTGCGTGTTGCTGAAAAACTTTGATATGACTGACTTGTAGCTGCCCAGTTCTTACAACTTCGTACGGTTAAACACTGCACAGTTCCCTCCGAGATTTTCTAAATTAACATAGGGCGTAAAGTTGTTCTTGACACTCATGCCAACATGACTCGCTTGGCGTTGACTTGGTCCAGCGGAAAAAAAGTGTTGAAAATACTGGTGTGGCGAGTGGTTTCACCGGTTTTACTTTGCGGGCGCAAACGTCTTGACCTTCCATGATGTTTTTTCGCTTCGACGACTGTCGCGGTTATGGCCGGCACGCCACCAGGATACCACTTTTATAGGCGCACGCTGATTGGACGCAGCTTCTTGAGGGGTGGCAGGACCCTACAGTCTTGAAAAACTTGCTGTAATATCACACAACATTAACGTCGTTGCCTGTATGATTGGTGGGGGAAAATAGGCTTAGGAAAGTTTTTATCGGAATGTTCTGGGCTCGATAGAGAAGATGCATGAGACAGTAATGGCTGCAAACGTCTGAGGCGACGCTTTGAAGTTGTAGCATGCAATGAGACGTGCGGGAAGTGTTTTTGCGTATAAATGCCATCTCTGATATTATACGGGGCGGAAAACCATAACTGTCAAAATATTCTCCAACGCCGCTCTTGTCGATAAAGATGGCGACCAAATGCGTCCCAAGCTTGGTGTGTGGATCTGTGTTGACGAAGAGAGTGATAGGTCGTGATATTATTGCGGGTAGTTTATCAGCAGGGAAAACACCCGACCGTAAAGAACGGAACAACAGGTTTGTTTTCAGCACACGTCTTATGGTGTGCGTGTCCATCTTCAATCATCCAATCTCGAAGTCCCCAAACGATGGAGGCCGAACTGAAATTCTATACAGAACTATGTTCCATGCACATGGTGTGACCATATTTAAGTGTTTTCAAAGACGAGAAACCTCTGTCGTACTGATCTACGACGGGTGTAGTCGTGTCTTTGACTAGAAACTTTTTCTTTTCTTCCCCCTTGACGTAAACGGTTTTTGCACGCCTTGTGGCACGGGTGATGAGGGATGCAATCAGGCTGTAATTCACATCACCACTATACCAGGGAATACCATGCAGTTTGTTGACGATATAGACGTCTTGGTTTTTAGTGGAAGTTGAAAGTTCCTCGGTAGTGAATGGGGGTTTTAACAGCCAATGTTGAAATATGTACCGCATACAGATAAAACTTTCAGTTCCTTGACGATAAACTGTTTGCTGTCGTCAAAAAAGCTCTGGAAATCCACAATGATGTACATGAATTAAATGACCAGTGTAAGTGGCGGGAAGCCTTTTATATCAACTCCCATAATCGGTCACGACGTTTCTGTCCTTGTCAATGGTGATGATGTTGGCAAACTCCCCGTACACGATACAGTTGATGGTTTCAGTGAGAGCTTTTGTGAAGCTAACTTAGATGCTCAGAGAGCAATGCCTCTTCAAATTCCAAATCGATACCATTGGGCAGACAGATTAGGTGTGAGATCGAAAGCCATGAGATGATATTCCTTAGGGAAGGCTTCCTGTGTGATGTCGCTCCCTTCGTTCATAAAATGGATACCCGTTCCAGAAAACAGTGTGTAGTAGGACATGACATATTTGCCGTTTGAAAAATCGGGCTGTAGGGGTTTTGACGGCACTTGTTCCCCGTCCACGTACAGCGAAAAATAGTTCATGCCGTAGGTTTGGAAGTTGAACGGGTTCTTGGTGGTGTCTCCGATGAATGACACGTTTGATACAAATCTCACGATGCATCGTTTGGTTAACTGTCCGGTGAATATGTTGTCCAGTGATTTCCCTTAAACACCCGTAGGAATAGTGAGTGTTTTTACTTTCACACGGGTGATTGGATACTTAGCGGGACTGATGTTTAATGCTTTGGCATGTGCCAACAGTAATGAAGGTGCTACTTTGACACGTCGCACTAAAAAGGCCGGCTTCAGCGATATGAACCTAAAAGTGAGGGAGTTCAGGGACGGCCATAAGACTAAACCCGTCTCGGGAACGGACCAACCTGACTCTGAGTTCGGTACCGTTCAAAAAGGTATTTCTCTTGGTTAAGCACGTCACCGTGTAGATACCCATAAAGATCCATAGTATTACTTTAAGCGGTGTGATTGCGATGGTCCTCAAATCCCTTGTTGCTGGCGTTATCCTCCTCAAAGGTTCCGGAGCTGTCTGCAAACCACAAACCATATTCGTTCTTTTGGCGTAACTGTTGTAACTGAGCAACGTCTCAATGTACGATCTATAAGCATACGTGTTGCTGGGCGGTAAGATTAGTTTTAGGTTTAAAAACAGATCCACCTGTGTGAATAGTGAATTCAACTAGTTTTAAACGGGAGCGATTTGATCCACCTATGTGAAAGTACAACCTTCGGGTTTCATGATGGCCGCCCTGAGATAGAGCAAAGTCTGTGAAAGATCGATATAGAACTCACCTTGTCCGGTAACGGTAAATTCGATGGGCGAATCATCGGTGATGGAAGAGACAGGTTTGTACTGGAGCTATTGCTCATTTTTCAATAATGGTTTGCGTGTGTGGGACGATAAAGAGACCAAGTTCACTGCTGGAACACTCGCAGGACTAGGGGTGTAGAAATGACGTTTCAATTGAAAATATCTACCGCTCCTGTTCCAGCCTGGTTGACGTAGTATCTTTGGTAGGGACAGTTAATGTTGAGCAGCATTTAAAATGAAGTCTCACGAACACTTTTCCAAACTCGAATGGTACAAATTCACCAGTGTCGGTTCTTATATTGATTTCCAGTATTTCAATTTCTCTTCTAAGTACGTGCATGTAGTGCAAAGGATAATAGCTAACTGTCTTATGTATGCATAGAGTTAGTTTATGTTATTGATACCAACGATACGTAAAAGAGGTGTCACAATGTCAACCACGGGCTGAGGATTGACTATATCCGGGTAGATTACATTTTCGAGGGCAAGTCAAGTAGAATGTTGGCGTCGTACGGTGACTTTGGCACTTTGATTAGATTAGTCAGAGGATCGAAACCGAGCTGTAGACTTAGTTGACTTGCTAGAGTCAGTAGCTGTATATTTGGTAAATAAGAAGCAACGCCCACTTTTTTGTTGGGGTTTGTGTATTTGAATACAACTCTGGAATCCCCTTTAAACGCCACTACTTAGTTTAGGGCTTTGATAAATTCATGGATAGTGCTGTAGTTTCCAGGAGGGATATGATCCTTGAATAATTTTTCCAAGCCGTTAGCTTCCACACAGTTGTACCATAAAATATTTTGGCCCTCGGTTATGGTGGTGAAAGAACACGGATATTGGAATTCGGCGAGAGAAAATTCCCACTGGCCTTCGAGTGAAAGACGGTAGGGTAGTTGCGTGGTGAAATTCTCGAGGGTATTTTCCGGAAAATATTTCATAGAGCTGTCGCTCGGCAAAGTGATGTAAAACTGGTCCTTCATGGTAGAGCACTGACTTAACTGGCGGGAATCCAAGAATTAAACTTGGCGGGGTAAGCTTTCCACTGCACGTACACATTCATTCTGGCGCCTTTACCCTTGACACGTAGTATTTTATCAACTTTAAAAGTTTCGGGGAGACGTACGCGTTTAAATTTGAGTTTGTAAACCGTTCCCTACACCTCCTCACCGTCAAGATAGGTCAGTCTGTAGGCGAAAGGTTGTCACTACACTGCTGACTTTGAAAATTTCTTCACTTCAATTGCTTTTGTAGACCTTTCCAAACAGCATTTTGGATTTACTTATGCGCACCGTGTCACCGACTTTCATTTTTGACTCACTATTCTTGTTTGGACAACGTTTGTCATACAGATTATTTTTGACTTAAAGCGCATTTGTTTCTGAAACGTCGACAGGCGCCTTCTTGATAATGGAATGTTTGGCGCCATTGTAAGCGTCGACGAGATCTTGAAGAACGTTCACATACCGATACGTATTATTTTTGGTAAATTAGCGCCACATGCGCCCTTTCAAAGTTCTATTGAATCATTCACGATTCTTGCCTTTACATCCGGATTATGAGTGATGAAGTAATTTACGCCTTCTTGCTTGAGAAATTTCCAGACTAGACGTGCCTTGAATATTGTCCCTTTGTCCATCTGTAAATTTAGAGGTTTACGGCCGATTTGTTTAAAAATGTCCCGAAAGGCGTCTCTCAAGACGCTCCCCGTCTTGGATGGAAGCGTCCTCGCCCAGGCCATCTTGTTAAACACGTCAATGACGGTGAGCTAGTACACTGCACTGTCGTTGTATTTTCCGAGACTTCGCATATCGTTTAAATCGGCTTGCCAGAGATCGTCAATGTTTGACACCAAGTACTTGCTACGTGTAAACTTTTTTATCACCGGTTTATGTATGGTATAAGCATCCTGCGTACGAAGCCATTCTCGTACTTTATCAGGATATTTCTTGGACGCCTTTATGAGCAACGCCACCCCTGCAAACCCTGCAAGATGAGAAGGGTCGTAGTAGATGTTGGCTAAACGGGTCAATAAGCTCGGAACGGCATCCATCTGTTTTCGTCCACCCTCTTTAGTTTCTTCTTCTAAGGGTATTGCGAAGGTGTAAGTGGTTGGGGTACGGATGTCGGATATCTATTGGGCGCCAAACGTTTTGGATTTACGATAAATTTTTTCGGAACGTTTATTTTCTTAAATGCCGTGAGATACTCTCGCCACCCAGACGGCTCGCTGTGTCTTCTTGCTCTGACCAGATCCTTTACTTAATCCACAATATTGGATCAACGGAGAGGTGTATCGTGAATACGCACCTCTTCATTTGTATCCCAAGATATACCGCCTCGGGAAATAATATGTTCTAGTAAAAGTTCAGCTTTTTTCATGCCTGTACTGTTACAGTATTGATTACAGCAGGGAAGGGAAGTACAGACACTTCAGTGGTGGTCATGGTGGTGGTGGTGGGGTAATTTCAGGTGGTTGAAGATGTTGACTAAAGTACAGATAGCTCTGTAGTACTTGTTGGTATAAAGTCCATTTAGACTTGTCGTCAAGTTTTGAAGAAAGATTTTTTTTCATTTCCTTTTCCAACCTGGAGACCAGCCTTTATCAACGGCTTTCCGGATCTCGTCAATAACCCATATGCCTGTTAACCAGCGATCTTTTTTTGTCTTTGTGCTAACACTCGTCTTGGTATTTCTCCTCCCCGCATTTCCTCCACAAGATTAACATTAACTTGTGCATCCGTGAAGGCAGTACGGGCATGAATGAATCCCACGGAGGCGTCATGGTAACTTTAGCTATGCCTTATATTTGATCTATAGGCGGAAAATTTGGTTCCAAGTGAATTTTGGGGTGGCCGAAGGGATATTTTTTGTAGTGGAAAACGTAAGGATACAATGAACACACAACCAAATACTTGATCTTCTCTCCAAAAGAAAGGTCCGCTTCATGGAACAGTTTGATACAATTTGTACGCCCACCAAAGAATGCGTCCCTGGGACTGAAGAGCTACTTGCTGTATACCTCGAGCTGTAGTACAAATTGTTTAAGTCCTTGTCTGTGCGTTTCATCGCATTACACTTACACTCCCACATCTCTACGACCATGTAGCCAGCATACTTAAACTTTTCTACTCAAGCCATGGTCGCTTCATAACGCGTCTCCATGGTTACATGGTGGCTGTTGTTGATAGGAGTGTTCCATTCAGAATAACAAAGAGGGCACCCGTGCCAATAACAGCACCAGAACTGGAAAACGGTGGTGGTATCTTCAGCTTTAACAACGCCATCTACACGTCGACCTAACCTCCTCATGGCCGATACCCTCATGAAGGACAGAGAAACCGCGTCTGTGGGCCTCCCAGCAGAGCCAATATACAGCGACGTGCGAATGTCGGTCTGCACACCAGTAACCACCATTAGGCTTGCTACCGACGGTATTCTCCTTAAGATGACTTCGGCGGTAAATCAATATGGCCGCTCCTGCGATCGTATACGCCACTCTGAAAGGATCCACCTATGCTTTTTTGTATAAGCATATCTCTAAACAGCAGGCAGGCCTTCCGTAGGATTTCTACACCTTTCACTCAATACAGTTCCAACTCGCGGTTAAAATAAAAGACATAATTTTTTTACCAAAGCGTCATACCACTTTCTAAGTGCTCCTTTTTCTCAACCAACATCTTACCAATACCGTAGTCCTCCTTTGGCAGCAAGGGACCCCTATACCCCGCTTTTCTTTTTTGTTGAAAATAGGAGAAATGTTCCTTGGCCAAAGACTCATCAGACTGAATGTCTTGGGCATCTTGGACAACGACATCGGGAGAAAATTCAGGGCGTAAATAAAGTGGAGCTGGCCGTAACACATGGACATGATTTACCCACCATTCATTATGAGCTCTGGAGTCCATTTTTAACCTCCATCATGTATTTTAAAATACAATTCCCATCATAGGATTTTGCATTATGTCCTAGGAGAGTGATATCCTTAAGTTTTGTTGCTTTAATTTGCTCTATAAATCAAAATAATTGGGCCATTGTTGTATCACCCTTGAACATGCAAGTACTATCGCCCCCACATTCGGTACAATGATGGTCATTTACATCGATATGAAGGCAGACCTTGCAACACTCCTGTACGATACAGAGGTTAGGCTCGTGCAAGTACATGTTGATCACACCTTGGAGAAACGTTTCTTGTCTGCATTCAAAATCATAGAACACAAACATGAAATTGATCTTTTCCAGTAACGGATTTCATGGGGCCTGATTCATATAGCAGAAATGACCAAAAGGACGATATGTATCGCATACTCTACAAAAAGTCTCATAACACCTATGTGTATAATTTGATCATTCAAAACTGAAAAATTTCCCGCATACCTTCCAAGCCTTTTTGACATCACAGACCAACATGTGACCTCTGCAAAAACCGGGGCGTTTATGATTATCAAAACATGTCTGGTTTGTGAACCAACTCCAGCTGTCTTTACAGGTTACAGTTCGACCTCCGCTTCAGACCGTTTCAGCGTAGCTATTTTTGAACGTGGATTCACATTTGTGCTTGTTCTTATTATTGAAGGGCACACGGCACTTGCGGCAAAAGTACGAGCCCTTAAACGTGGTTGTCAAGGATGTTATGACATCAACATGGTTTTTCTTATCGTCGTGAAAACACGTATCAAGATATTCCTTAAAAGAATGTTCCAGAGGGGTAGGCCCCTCATATAGGACCTGTCTCCCCCGACGTTCCCTGAACACTGTGATTTTGTATTCGGAAAGGTATGTTTGAATTTGTTTCAGCTCGGTTAGCCCACCACATTTCACAAGATTCACACCGGCATCACGGCATAGCTCCTCGTTTTTGAGTTTTTGAATATGACGACCATATTTGATCTGCTTAAAGGTGTTTACGTCCATGCATCCTGGCTCTCTTTTAACGTCACGCACAGCTTTGGCGACAATAAGCCCACGGTCAAAGCAGAGTGTGTCGCCATTTTTAATCGTAATGATCCATTGATTTTTACGACTATATGTTATAGCAGGGGATAGTTTATTACAATAACGTTCACTCCCACGAGGCTCCTTAAAATGGCTAAGTTTAACGTACAGTGGTGCTGTAATCAAGAACAAGTTATTACTTTGCAACACGCGAGCATGTAAGCACGGATTGAGCGTCTAACTAATCCACCCTCCTAAAAGAGACGAATAAAGGATTCAACTTCGAGTCCATGCTGTTCAAAAGTAAGCCGACATGATCATCGGCGCTGATACCACGGTCCTGCAGCCTATTGAGCAAATTAGTAATTTGTTCTTCAAGCCAGCTTTATGCTTCATGATCGCTTGCTGGAGCACCAAGATGTACGGTAATTTCTCTACCAGTATAAAAGAAACGCCTCAATTGTTTTATTCTTTCCTCGACAATTCGAAGAGGGATACCATTTGACAAGCGTCGTCCAACATGGTTTACCGGGCCTCTAAATCCCGATTGAGGTGCCGAAGATGGTCTTGCTGTCGCCGCCACCTAGGGTTGCGGGAGGACCGAAGAACCCCATCTGCCTCACAGTAGCTTGGTCTCACACACTGCCTCCAAGCCAGGTAGATGGTCCTCCTGTGGTGGAGGGAAAGGGGCTCCCTGTCACTGACGATGGGGCACTTTCTCCCGGGGGGAGGGAGCAGGAATTTTCAGCATACAATTGAACTATAACACACAAACACGTGTCAAATTATCTTCAAAGTAAACACTTGAAATATAATTGTTCCAATAATATTT
>CABFOV010008716.1:0-15158 GCA_902141375.1 Timema poppense
CTACAGTTTAACGTGGAATCCGAACCACGGTGGAGGCCTGGCATTTCTCACATTCACAAGATGTCTTGTCAGAGGTGAAGGAGGAAGAGAATACAGTCGGGGAAATGTTTGCTGTTACTCGACCAGTAAGTTGATGACTTCTCATTTGCTGTCAAAGGAATGTAAAGCTCAGAATAAACAAATCAATAACTTTACCGATTACCCTCTGTGGGTGTGAAACGTGGTCTTACACGACGAAAATAAATTTAGGGTGTTCGAAAACAAGGTGTTTGGGAAGATGTTTGGTCCGAAAAGGGGTGAGGATACTGGGTAGGGGAGGAGTTACAAGATAGGGATAGGGTGTAATGAGGTGGAGTGAATAGTACTAGTTCAAGATAGGGATAGGTTGTAATGAGGTGGACTGGATAGAACTAGCTCAAGATAGGGATAGAGTGTAATTAGACAGAATAAAAAAGTAGTTCCAGAAAACGACACAGACCATTGTATTTTAAGCCGTATGGTCTGACAGAGATTTGTACTTGCTCGCTGACCATGGCGGCCGACTTAAGGTGGAATCCATACCACACTTTTTTAATCCTACACTTCACTAAAAAACAAAGGATTATCTCGAACTATTTTCTCGAGAAAATGCCCCCCACTGTAACCAGAGACTTAGATCACAGAAGTGGGCGAGTAACCAACCAACAATCTCTCTTTTTTTTTGTCCAGCACAAGCGCCAGATCTTCAGAGAAGAGGTCCTCCCACATAGCGGCGGTAAGATCCCGGAAGACGCGTTCAGGGCTGACCGCCTGGCCCTCAACAGACTCAACAAGGACGGTATCTCCATCCCTGACGGGATCCTGTTGGAAGCTCGTCACCACGATAAGCACCCGCACACCCGACACAACTCGGACCTGCAGATGGCAGTTATCAAGGTCATACTCACGCCGGACGGCAGGTACTGTGGCATCCCTCGGATAGCCCCATTATACCACTCATCATAATACCATTCATGAATATACCATCCAGCGTGTATATCATCCTAAATAATACCGTTCATAGCTATACCATTCAGCTACTATACTTTCCAGTCTTTATATCTTTGTTGTGAACTTTTGATCAGCCTCCCTCTCTCCCTTGACCAGCCTCCCTCTCTCCCTTGACCAGCCTCCCTCTCTCCCTTGAACAGTCTCTGTATCTCCTTTGACCAGCCTCCCTCTCTCCCTTGACCAGCCTCCCTCTCTCCCCTGAACAGCCTCCCTCTCTCCCTTGAACAGTCTGTATCTCCTTTGACCAGCCTCCCTCTCTCCCTTGAACAGTCTCTGTATCTCCTTTGACCAGCCTTCCTCTCTCCCTTGACCAGCCTCCCTCTCTCCCTTGAACAGCCTCTGTATCTCCTTTGTGAAGTGTTAGACACCTGTATCCCTTGTTGATGTGTTATTGTTACTCAGGTATGTCCCACCAGAGGGCAGGTACCACTACGATAACCCACTGGCAGTTGACTCAACGTACGTGATTCGGCCCCCAATAGGCGCCTACAAGCACGAGCTGCGCCGCCCCCAACGGCCCATCCCCGCCTCCCTGGAGCTGCCCGCCAATGTGTCTCCACCCCAGCCCATCTTCCTGGATGGATCTCAGAACAGCTTCTACTTCCCGAACCAGGATACCATCTTCCCGGACCACTATTTCCCCTACTACACTCCGCAGGTATAGCTGACTGTTACACTTGCCAGGTATCAGGTAGAGCTGACTGTTACACTTGCCAGGTATCAGGTAGAGCTGAGTATTACACTGGCCAGGTATCAGGTAGAGCAGAGTATTACACTGGCCAGGTATCAGGTAGAGCACAGTATTACACTGGCCAGGTATCAGGTAGAGCTCATTACTACCCTTGCCAGGTATCAGGTAGAGTTCATTACTATCCTTGCCAGGTATCAGGTAGAGCTCATTACTACCCTGGCCAGGTATCAGGTAGATCTCATTACTACCCTGGCCAGGTATGGTAGAGCTCATTACTACCCTGGCCAGGTATGGTAGAGCTCATTACTACCCTGGCCAGATATAAGGTAGAGTAGAGTATTACAGTGGCCAGGCATCAGGTAGATCTGACAACTACCCTTGCCAGGTATCAGGTAGAGCTCATTACTATCCTGGTTAGGTAATCAGGTAGATCAGAGTATTACACTGGCCAGCTATCAGGTAGAGCTGACAACTACCCTTGCCAGGTATCAGGTAGAGCTCATTACTACCCTGACCAGGTATCAGGTAGAGCCAGCCTGTACCGGTGTGACTCCATTTCCAGACGGTGAGTGGGTTCGAAGCCCTGTTCCAGCAGTTCCACCACGGCCGGCTGATCCGTGAGTCCTCGAAGGCCGCCGCCCGGCGAGAACGGAGTGCTCGCGGGGTCCCCGGCCAAAGCGAGGGGTGGTCTCACCCTCAGCTACAAGAAGGGAGGGGACAAGCTTCCCGGGGAGGAGGGGAAAGATTACCCGGCTCACGGGACCATCCCTGAAACCTCCTTCAGCTGTGACGGACTCGAGGGGAGCACCAGGATGTTCGCCGACGCTGCGGCGAGATGCCAGGTAAGAGCAGGGGACTCCAGTTTTGGTTTCGCCCTCATGATCTAGTTTACAAAATGACAAAGCTTTGCCAAACTTTAAATAAATATAAGTTGACCTGGAGGTCTAGAGGTAAGGTGTCAGACTTCTATGCTGGCGGCCGGGGTTCAATCCTCGGTCCCGGCATAGATTTATCTGATTACCAAACCCTTCCTTCACCTCTGATAAGACATCTTGTGAATGTGGGGAATGCCAGGCCTCCACCGTGGTTCGGATTCCACGTTAAACTGTAGGTCCTCCATTTCATCTCACAATCACCCTACCATTACACATTAGCGTAAGTGCGTATAACCCGAACGGCTAGTAAGACGCGGTGCAAATAATAATAAATAAATTGTGTTCCGACACGCTTGGTTGGGGTTCATGGACGAATCTTTACCTCCTGAACTATTTCTCTAGCTTTCAAAATAAGCCGACCTTTGTCCTTCTTACCTCTCTCTCTCTCTCTGACATCTGAGAGCACGCACTCACTTGTTGCTTCTCTCAGTCATTGTCTTGGAGAGGTTGTTGTTTTAAACACGAGCACCGTTTTTAGGACTAAGAGGTTGGAGAAAGGTGAGAGGATATTTTAGTTTTCTCTATAAACGAACGAGCGGAAGTGTTCATTACTTAGAAGAGGTCACTCACTATCCGATCTTCACGACCACGCATGCGCATGGTCTAGACGGGGGTTTTGACATTTCCGTGAGTAGAGGCATCCGGGAAGTATTTACTGTACATTTTGTTACAGTAATATTTAGAACGTTTTAAAACAAACGTTAGAAGTGCATTCGTCAGGTAGAAACGATCTAATGATCTAACCAGGCCTCAAGGATCACAGAGAGCCCTGACCTGACTTTCAAGATCACGAGAAGACAGACTTTTAAGATCACAGGAAGACCTGACTTTCAGGATCATAGCAAGACCTGGCTTTCAGGATCATACTAAGACCTGGCTTTCATGATCATAGTAAGACCTGGCTTTCAGGATCATAGCAAGACCTGACTTTCAGGATCATAGCTAGATCTGACTTTCAGGATCATAGCAAGACCTGGCTTTCATGATCATAGCAAGACCTGACTTTCATGATCATAGCAAGACCTGACTTTCAGGATCATAGTAAGACCTGACTTTCATGATCATAGTAAGACCTGACTTTCCAGATCACAAGAAGACGGACTTTTAAGATCATAGTAAGACCTGACTTTCAGGATCATAGTAAGACCTGACCTGACTTTCAGGATCACAAGAAGACCTGACCTGACTTTCAGGATCACAGGAAGACCTGACCTGACTTTCAGGATCACAGGAAGACCTGACCTGACTTTCAGGATCACAAGAAGAACTGACCTGACTTTCAGGATCACAAGAAGACCTGACCTGACTTTCAGGATCACAAGAAGAACTGACCTGACTTTCAAGATCACAGGAAGACCTGACCTGACTTTCGTGATCATAGTAAGACCTGACCTGACTTTCATGATCATAGTAAGACCTGACCTGACTTTCAGGATCACAGGAAGACCTGGCCTGACTTTCAGGATCACAAGAAGAACTGACTTGTTTTTCAAGATCACAAGAAGACTCGACTTTATGTGTTGGTGAACTAATCCACCTTGCAATGATCTCACCAGTTTAAAAAGGGTGTGCTGGCTGGCCCGTGAACTTGCTCCTAGCTGTTAAGGGACATTATAATAACTAACTTGCTTTGCTCGTTGGGGGCTCCGGCCCCAAACCCCCTGGAAATTTTATTTCAATTGGATGTAAACTAATGTAATCCCAGGGCGTTTTTTTGATAGGTCTTACCTTTTAGCCACAAGAGACCTCCAAAGAAAGGTCCGCACCGACTATATTATTATTATTAGCACCGCGTCTTACTACCCGTTCGGGTTATACGCACTTACGCTAATGTGTAATGGTAGGGTGATTGTGAGATGAAATGGAGGACCTACAGTTTAACGTGGAATCCGAACCACGGTGGAGGCCTGGCATTCCCCACATTCACAAGATGTCTTGTCAGAGGTGAAGGAAGGGTTTGGTAATCAGATAAATCTGTACCGGGACCGGGGATTGAACCCCGGCCGCCATCACAGAAGTCTGACACCATACCCCTAGACCGCCAGGTCACCTACCGCACCGACTATAAAGTTGCTCCAACATTTTGAATATTTTTTGGGGGTTAAATTTTTTTTCTAACCCTTTTGGAATTTCGCCGTTGGTTACAGGCTAGAAGCTATAAGTTTGCCAAATTTCAAGTTTCTAGCTCATCTGAAAGTGGGTAAACATTAATGTGAGTGAGTCAGACATGTGGTTTTATAGTAGGCCTAGTATAATTTCTTACGTATGTATTCTTCTCATGCAAGGAGTATCTCACTTTCCCAACAAACATGCCCCCCTCTCCATTCGTATCCCCTCCCGTGCTTGTTACCAGGATAAGATCAAGTTCCTGGTTGATTTAGCGCCTTGCCAAAGTTCAAGAACATCTAGATATACAATAGATACAGCCCATTCACGGTAAATTCAAAACTATCACACATAGTTCATCCACGGTAAATTCAAAATTATCACACACAGTTCATTCACGGTAAATTCAAAACTATCACACATAGTTCATTCACGGTAAATTCAAAACTACCACACATAGTTCATTCATGGTAAATTCGAACCTATCACACATAGTTCATTCACGGTAAATTCGAACCTATCACACATAGTTCAATCACGGTAAATTCGAACCTATCACACATAGTTCATTCACGGTAAATTCAAAACTATCACACATAGTTCATCCGCGGTAAATTCAAAACCATCACACATAGTTCATCCACGGTAAATTCAAAACTATCACACATAGTTCATTCATGGTAAATTCAAAACTATCACACACAGTTCATTCACGGTGAATTCAAAACTATCACACATAGTCCATCCACGGTAAATTCAAAACTATCACACATAGTTCATCCACGGTAAATTCAAAACTATCACACATAGTTCATTCACGGTAAATTAAAAACTATCACACATAGTTCATCCACGGTAAATTCAAAACTATCACACATAGTTCATTCACGGTAAATTCAAACCTATCACACATAGTTCATTCACGGTAAATTCGAACCTATCACACATACACTACACGCGCAGTCGCACACTTTATACAAATGAGTGAGGTCAATACATATTTAGAGCCCTTTTATGCAGGTGTTTTGTGCCGCGTGGCACACAACGGAAAAAGCCGCCGCGTTAAGACACTGGGAACCAACAAGTCCTTTTATGCTCTGCCGTCCAAAAAACTTGCCGTCACGTTGGTAACACATGCCGTCGCGTTTGTAAAACATGCCATCGCGTTTGTAAAACATGCCATCGCGTTTGTAAAAACATGTCGTCACGTTTGTAAAACTTGCCGTCACGTTTGTAAAACATGCCATCACGTGGGTAAAACATGCCATCACGTTTGTAAAACTTGCCGTCGCGTTTGTAAAGCATGCCATCGCGTTTGTAAAACATGCCATCGCGTTTGTAAAACATGCCATCGCGTTTGTAAAACATGTCGTCACGTTTGTAAAACATGCCGTCGCGTTTGTAAAACATGCCATCGCGTTTGTAAAACATGCCATCGCGTTTGTAAAACATGTCGTCACGTTTGTAAAACTTGCCGTCAGCGTTTGTAAAACATGCCGTCGCGTTTGTAAAACATGCCGTCGCGTTGGTAAAACTTGCCGTCGCGTTTGTAAAACATGCCGTCGCGTTTGTAAAACTTGCCGTCGCGTTTGTAAAACTTGCCGTTGCGTTTGTAAAACATGCCGTTGCGTTTGTAAAAAATGCCGTCGCGTTTGTAAAACTTGCCGTCACGTTTGTAAAACTTGCCGTCGCGTTTGTAAAACATGCCATCGTGTTTGTAAAACATGCGATCGCGTTTGTAAAACTTGCCGTCGCGTTTGTAAAACTTACCGTCACGTTTGTAAAACTTGCCACCGCGTTTGTAAAACATGCCGTCGCGTTTGTAAAACATGCCGTTACGTTTGTAAAACAGGCAGTCGCGTTTGTAAAACATGCCGTCGTGTCTTACAAAACGCCAGCGGCAAAAACCACCCTAAATAATTTAAGTACTATATGGCGCCTTATGGCTCTATTTTATGCAAACGCGACGATTTTCTACCGTCCAATGTCTAGACATCAGTGCTGCCAACTCTAGCACGTAGACAAGACTAGTTCAGTTGTGTGGAGGTTTCCAAGTAAAATTGTGTCAGTTTTCTTCTCTTATTTCTAAAAAAAAGGAAAAAAAAAGAATGATTTAGATATTGAACGTCTTATAGATGAGTTTAAGAAAAACGTGTCCATGTCGTCCCTTAATTTTTTTTAAAGGTTACGAAATACCCCATCTTAAAATCTTGCTAAGTTGATGTGATGAACATCCCATCTTCTTTTCCGTCTTTTCGACGTAATGTTACGATACGCAATATACATGACGCACGGATCCATCTTCCACTTTCCAACACAAGGGCATTGGCAGCACTGATACGATTTGACCTCCCCCACTACTATATTTTTTTTTACGGGCGGCAAAAGCCGCGTGCATAAACTGAAGCCACAAAACGAGACGGCTTTTGCCGTCGTATATCGCGCGGCACGAAACGCCTGCACAAAAGGGCTCTAAGGCCTACTCTACACTAGCGGTTAAAACGCTAGTAGTTAAAAGACTAGCAACCGTGCCTTTGAATGAAACCCTTGGTATCAATTTAGAAAATTAATTCTCATCTAGACCAGCGTTTTGAGCGCCACCTCTTGAGGCGTTAAAACCGCCTAGTGGTATAAACGCGAATCAACCTACACCAGGCGTTAACCGGCAGTTGGGCACCAATGTTACAACAAGTATTTCGGCAGGAATAATAAATACTCTTCCTCAACTCCCTTCCTCTTACTACCCGTTCGAGTTATACGCGTTTAGATACTAATTACTCTAATGGATTAGGAATTGGGAAGGTTGAATTCGAGAAAGTGAACCCGCATTTGCGTGGAGAAAGGGTGGAAAACCATTTAGGAAAAAACCACCCCCAATTCACCCAACCGAGATTCGAACCTCGATCTCCCCTTCCTCAGCAGTCGAGCTCAACACGACAAGCGCGTTAGCCAACTACGCCACCGAGGCGGGTGACAGTCAGGTGTAGATTAAAGATTTTGGGGGCGTGAGCTAGCGGCAAAACCACCGCGTTTCAACCACTAGTGTAGAATCGGCCTAAGGGGTTAAATTCTACAGGGGACAAAACGATAGTTTGGAAGGTAGTGCAAGATAAGTTCCGTATTTTTAGAGTTTGTATAAAGAAATCATTTTCTAAGCCAAAACAGGTGTAGTGTTCCTCTCGTAGAGAGGTTTAGTTTAATATTCTTCACATGGTGATATCAACAGTCGTTGAATATCTGTCATAGGAATTCTAGAATTTAATAACAACTTTTTCTCTTTTATCTACATGTTTGTCATCTAATGCTGCTGTGCTCTTGACAGATATTAAACAACTGTTGGTATCACCATATGAGGAATATTTAAATATAGATTTACACTGGAGCAATATTTATTATTATTATTAGCACCACGTCTTACTACCCGTTCGGGTTATACGCACTTACGCTAATGTGTAATGGTAGGGTGATTGTGAGATGAAATGGAGGACCTACAGTTTAACGTGGAATACGAACCACGGTGGAGACCTGGCATTCCTCACATTTACAAGATGTCTTGTCAGAGGTGAAGGAAGGGTTTGGTAATCAGATAAATCTGTGCCGGGACCTAGGATTGAAACCCGGCCGCCAGAATTGGAGCAATATTTGATTTATTTTGACCAAAATAATATTTTAAAAACCATACAAATAAACTACTGACCTTAACATTTTACCTTACAACTGACCTTAACAGGGAGATGCTTTCATAAATATATTCTCCCACATTTCTAAGTTTCTGTTTATTTTGATTTAAAAAAAAATAAGTATAGTGTTTATTCCCTAAGTACAACCAGTTTTTTTGTTTAGCCATTTAGTCGTACATTATTGTATTTGCTAGGTGTATCACAAATAAATATAACACTATTGAAGGGTGACCTGGCGGTCTAGGGGTAAGGTCTCATACTTCTGTGCTGGGGTCCGGCGTTCAATCCTCGGTCCCGGCACAGATTTATCTGATTGCCAAACCCTTCCTTCACCTCTGACAAGACATCTTGTGAATATGAGGAATGCCAGGCCTCCACCGTGGTTCGGATCCCACGTTAAACTGTAGGTCCTCCATTTCATCTCACAATCACCCTACCACTACACATTAGCGTAAGTGCGTATAACCCGAACGGGTAGTAAGACACGGTGTTAATAATAATAATAATAATAATAATAATAATAATAATAACACTATTGAAAATGTGAAATATAATGTTCTAAGAAAGCCGTGTGCGTTCCGGTCACTTTACGTGCCCCAGACTGTACGCAAGCGTTCTCCCACGGCGAGTTACCGCTGCAGTGGACTTATTATGCATTTCCCGTGCATCTGTCAATTGTTACTAAACTTTCCCTCGACCGGCACGCGAGATAAGGCCATGATTCTCCACCCACAAACCTCGGACCAGCCTAGACCACCTTATCTCCAACAATCTCGAGTCTTGGACGTTGGTGACCTGGTGTCGAATATAGGTCGAGTGTACCGAGGGAGGGTTTTTTCCAAAATGTTTTTCTACGTTCCCTTCACGCAAATGCGGATACATTTCCTATACATATAACCTTGCTAATCCCTAAAAAAACTTTAGTGTAAACTAGTACATAAGCGTATAACACGAACGGGTAGTAAGAAGTGGTGCTAAAAAGAACCCCTGATTGGGTAAATAAGAGGAAGAGAGATTCTATTCTATTTCATCTTAGTACCCGTTCGGATTATACGCTTTAAGTACTAATTACTCTAAAGGATTAGGAATTGGGAAGGCTGAATTAGAAGAAGTGAACCCACATTTACGTGGAGGGGGAGTGGAAAACCATTTAGGAATAACCACCCCCAGTTCACCCGACCGAGATTCGAACCTCGATCTCCCCGTACGAACCTCGATCTCCCCGTCCTCAGCAGTCGAGCTTCAACACGACAAGCGCGTTAGCCAACTACGCCACCGAGGCGGGTGAATATAGAAGGAGTGTACCCACATTCGCGTCGAGGGGGAATGGTAAACCATTTAGGAAAAAAACACTCCCTCAGTACGGATGACCGGAATCGAAACCCGATCTCCCAATCGTAGGCGGTTTAGTATATTTTTAAGGTGATGCCTTACACCATGCAGCAAACAAAACAGGCCTAGATATCATTTAAAGGAAGTGAGCCCTTTTTTTGGATGAAGGGATCATTTTGATAAAACCACCTTTATATCTGAATGAGACATCCCCCTTCACTGGTAGCCCAGACTAGATGAGCCTGACACCTTAGACCAAGGTAATGAGAATGGCAAACGTAAATCCTGGACTCTGGTTATTATTATTATTATTATTATTATCGGGTTATACGCTTTAAGTACTAATTACTCTAATGGATTAGGAATTGGGAAGGTTAAATTAGAGGAAGTGAACCCGCACTTGCGTGGAGGGGGAGTGGAAAACCATGTAGGAAAAACCATTCCCAGTTCACCCGACCGAGATTCGAACCTCGATTTCAACACGACTAGCGCGTTAGCCAACTACGCCACGGAGGCGGGTCTCTGGTTATCGTGTTTTTCTTTTACCTATAGTTGATCAGGATAAGAAGTAAAAAATAAAGTACTAAGGCTCTCTAACGAACCGAATAGTCCATCGTGACAGACTGTACCGGATAGTTGTAAGGTGTCACGACTGTACAGCACTTTCAATCCGTCGTGCCTTTCCTTGTCCGGAACTGCATTGAATTGATTCCTTGCAAGAATTGTATAATCACGGTCCATCATTGAGGAGATTGGGACCAATTATTGACGTCCATGCCGCCTGGCACGTGATTCATCTGCACGTAAAAACAAACATCTCTTACTATTCAGTTTGATTATGGACGCAAGCCGGAAAGAGACTTGCAGCATAAAGAACACATACAATTCGATTTTATTAGTAACCGAACCCGCCTCGGTGGCGTAGTTGGCTAACGCGCTAGTCGTGTTGAGCTCGACTGCTGAGGACGGGGAGATCGAAGTTCAAATCTCGATCGGGTGAACTGGGGGTGATTTTTCCTAAATGGTTTTTCCACTCTCCTTCCACTTAAATGCGGGTTCACTTGGTTCACTTTCTCTAATTCAACCTTCCCAATTCCTAATCCATTAGCGTAATTAGTACTTAAAGCGTATAACCCTAACGGGTAGTAAGACGCGAGTGCTAAATAATAATAATAATAATAATAATAATAATAATAATAATAGTGTCCGAAGGTCTAGGGGTAAGGTGTCAGACTTCTGTGCTAGGTGTCCAGGGTTCAATCCTTGGTCCCGACACAGATTTATTTGATTACCAAACCCTTATCTTCGCCTCTGACAAGACATCTTGTGAGTGTGTGGAATGCCAGACCTCCACCGTGGTTCGGATCCCACGTTAAACTGTAGGTCCTCCATTTCACCTCACACTCACCCTACCATTACACATTAGCGTATGTGCGTATAGCCCGAATGGGTAGTAAGACGTGGTAATAATAATAATAATAATAATAAATAATGACAGAAAGAAAAACTATTGGAACTACTTTCAGATGTTAATAGGAAGAATCTTACCTGACAGAAAGAAAAACTATCAGATCTACTTTAAGGTGCTAATAGGAAGGATCTTACCTGGCGTCTAGACCAGTTACTAAATATATTTTCGGTTGTTCATACGTCAATCATGTGATCTACAGCTTTCAAATTTGTTAGATATTACCAATACCTTTAGTTAAACAACTATACTACGTATAGTAACATTGATCAATGTTGACAAAAAAATAAGTTTGAATTTTCTACCAAATTTGGACCAAATACTATCGTCCAAATAATTGTTTCCAACATAGTTTTTTCGTCAAATGGGACAACAGTTATATATTGGGATGTACACATATACACATTTAGCCTGAGTGGATAGTGATACAAGATGAAAAAAGAAGAAAAATATATTATCCCAACACGGCATTAAGGTTCTCTTTTCTGTGCATATTTTAATAATTGGCAAAACAAGAACCTCGTCCATTAGGTCGTTGGTTGTCATCGATATATATAGCACTGTGTCTTACTACCCGTTTGGGTTATACATATATGTAATAATTACTCTAATGTGTTAGGGATTAGGGTTATTATTATCATCGCGTTTTACTACCCGTTCGGGTTGTACGCACTTACGCTGATGTGTAATGGTAGGGTGATTGTGAGATGAAATGGAAGACCTACAGTTTAACGTGGGATCCGAACCACGGTGGAGGCCTGGCATTCCCCACATTCACAAGATGTCTTGTCAGAGGTGAAGGAAGGGTTTGGTAATCATATAAATCTGTGCCGGGACCGAGGATTGAACGCCGGACCCCCAACACAGAAGTCTGACACCTTACCCCTAGACCCCCAGGTCACCTGTTAAGGATTAAGAAAGTTAAATACAGAGAAATTTCAGCCACATTTGCCGGTAGGGAGAGTAAATAACGTATTTTGAAAACCATCCTCAGTACACCCAACTGGTATCTAACCCCGATCTTTCCATATGTGGCACTCTAGTCTACTGCGAGAGGCGCCTAAGACTATGCGGCCACCGAAGCGGGAAGTGATATACACATAGGATAACGTTGTCTTGTGTTGTTCTCCAGGTATTCCACTTCTGTCAGAAGGACGGCCGCAAGGATTCCTTCCTCTGTCCTAAAGGGACGTTGTTCAACGAGATCCTGAACCACTGTGACTGGTGGTACAACGTCAAGTGCGGCTGACCACCCGTCTTCCCCCCTCCAAGATGTCGGACAGTTCGGTTACAACGTTTCTAGAGAGAGAGAGAGAGAGTGAACTTATCGTGATGTCTGTCATTGCATCGACACGTCTCTGAGTATGACAGTTGTCTGTCATACGACTGATAAATAACGTCATTGCCAAGAGACAACTCCTGAAGTTTGTATCGATATTTGAATAGGTTTGTTCTTTCAAAAAAGTTGGTTCGAACCAAAATTAAGGTGAAATATATCAAAAGAGTGTTGTACTATTATCAATCTTAATGCTTGGGGCTGAATAAGTTATAAAAATATATGTAAAATTAGCTCATTTTCAATTAAGTTTCACGTAAAGCTTTTCGCAGGTTTTTAAGTTAAAGGATAAATCTAGCCTTCCTTTTTGTATATATATATTTCTAATAAAATTGTTATTTGATAAATTTAAAATGACGTAACTTTGACAATTCACCAAAGTTTTTCTATGAAATAATATATTTTATAAATCTTTAGTAAATGATTTTACTTTATAGACAATTTTTTAGGGTTCTATCGAAGAAAATGGTGAATAATGAAAGTTTAACAAATACACGTGAAGCCGCTAAAAATGTAAAGGTCCACTATAAAGACACAGACTTCACATTTAGGTTGTATATAATTATATATTTTTCTTTTAGTTAAAAGAGCATCTATGTCGACCAGATTTTTAAAAGTTCCATGTGTAATTTTTAAATATTTTTGACATGGCTGGCAGTTATTTTTGTAGTCACATATTTTTTAGAAACTGTGAAGAAAATGTCATGTAACAATGATCTAATAACAGACATTTATCAAAGGCGGTGTCGACTCTCTTTTCATATATTATATAAAATAAATATTTTTCTTTTATAAAGAAATTTAACAGAGTCATACCGCCTTTGAACAAATGAAGTAATTTGATTCTATGTTCACAATGTTTTGTTAAATTCTTTTTATTATTTTGGAGAATCAGAACTGTCCTTCTAAGAAATACCTCAGTTTAAAAATTAAAAAAACAAAAAAAAACAAAAAAACAAAACGGCACCCTTAAGTCATAAAACATCTGTACCAGACAACATTATATTATATGAAGGTGTAAAAAAAGGTCACCTTTTCATAATATATAAAAAATAAATTAATTAATAAGATTCCTGACATTAAAAAAAATAAGGTGGCAATATATTTCTTTTCTGTGTTGTATAGTTCTATTTATATCCTACTAATTTTTTAAAAAAACTATACAGTTTTTCTTAATAAGTAAAACATATAAGTTACAAACTTTTTTAAGACTAAAAACATCTGGACACGCTCATAAAATCTGGGAAATTTGGATTAGCATGCCAATACTTAACCACTGAGATAATCTCCAGAAATCGGCTCCTATTCAGGGTAATTTTAAGACAGAGTCCATGGTGGACGTGTTGAAACTATCAGCTACTCGAGGGTTGGCCGTGCGCACAAAAGAATGCCGTACTCGAGAGCCAATAACATGGTGCATAAGAAAGATCTACAGTTAATTGCACTGAGCAGCGAAGTTTAGAAAATGGACATTACCTTTTAGTTACGGATGAAGTTGTATCAAGTATAATATTCTGTACTTAGCTATTCATGTGCAATTAACCGTACGAGTGTTTTGTTTACCTCCGTATATTTAGTTACACAACGAATGAGCTTTCTTTGTGCAACTAACTATACTTCCTTACAACACATAACACATCATAAAGATGAAAAGTGTATTGAGAGAATACCTACACAGTTATAAGTGGATTATGTTTTCACTGGGTTATTAAAAACATTGACTAAAACAACACCGTGTGTGAGCTACACGTTAAATATACAATAAAACTATAGATCCTAAACATTTATATGAAGTGTTGAATGTTAGTTAACGCCTTCAGCGTATCGAATTGAAATATCTCGACTTTATGTTTCCTGTTGAAAGGCTGTTTCGGGCCAACATCCATAATGCCCTTTCCACAGGAAGCGCCTCATTTATCAAACATAAATACACGAGTAGTTTTATGCTATAAAGTTTGCTAAGTTAGTGTGTCAAGGTGCTATGCAAATGTTGCTAGCAACATGTAAACTATTTTATATGTGTTTGCAAAGTTTAATTTGATAACCTTTGTAATGTTTTTTTAAATGTAATGTTTAAGTTATTTTGTACAAAAAATCTTACAATGCTTGGAAAAAAATCAAATAAAAAAATTATTATATATTTTTTTAAATAAAGAAAACTTAACATTATTTCATTTTCAGAAAACCCTGGACAGCTATTTCTTCCCTTAAATGTTACATTCATTGTCTTAAGAGTTGTTAGATTTTTTTTAGTGATTATCATTATTATTATTACTATTAGCATGGAATCCGAACCACGGTGGAGGTCTGGCATTCCCCACATTCACAAGATGTCTTGTCAGAAGTGAAGGAAGGGTTTGGCAATCAGATAAATCTGTGCCGGGACCGAGGATTGAACCCTGGACCTTCAGGACAGCGAAACCTTACCCCTAGACCACCAGGTCACCGTCTATTTTATATAGAATATATAAAAAGTGTGTTTATATTTTGAATATTAAAGGTTATTGGTTTATTGTATACCAGATGCGTAAATACTCTCAAAAATGGCTAATTTGGACTTAATATATATATATATATATAT
>CABFOV010008717.1:0-22287 GCA_902141375.1 Timema poppense
TATCCAGTCCACCTCATAACACCCTATCCCTACCTTGAGCTAGTTCTATCCAGTCCACCTCACTACACCCTATCCCTATCTTTACCTAGTTCTATCCAGTCCACCTATTACACAATATCTCTTTCAGGTCCATTCTAATGTTATCCTCCCATCTGTGTCCAGATCTTTCCAATGATCTCTTCCCATTGGGTTTACCACTCAGTACCATGATCAAGGTTCTAGATTCTCCCATTCACGCTGCATGTCCCGCCCACCGTAATTTAGTAGGTTTAATGCCCCTAACAACGTATTGTGATGAGTACAGGGTATGTAGCTCATCATGTAAGGCATAGAAAAACATCAGTTGGATCTCAGCCATCGATATAATGCTCGATATTCGAATAGTTGGCGGGGTTTTTAGGCGTCGGCGCCGGCTGCCAGTGCGCGTGACGGTAGCGTCGCGAAGCTAAGAGTGTGTTTGGTGGGTTGCAAGGAGGGGAGAGGGTAGGGGGTGTCAGAAGAGGAATGGGCCACTCACCCCTAACAGTTGGTGTACTGGCGAGAGACTAGCAACTTCGCATTTCTTGCAGTCGCGGACATCTGTTTGGCGTTTATAACTTCGATTTTCCGATGAAAGCTGGGCAAAATTAATTAACGGAGTAGTTTCGTTGATTTATCAATCTGTTATCTGTGAATTTTTTCAACCAATAATGATTATAATAACAAAGATTAGGATGTTTAATAATTAAATAAATATATTGTAGTTTAAAAAGTATTTGTATTTTAATAACAAATTTTATATAAAGTAAAAAAAGTTGATATAATGTATGTTTTTATTTATTTAGAATCATAAATTACGAATTGAAATAAAATTGAATCGAGATATAATAAAATTAATATTTGCTCTTTTATATTTTAAAAAAATCTGTTTTTGCTATAATATTATTGTTAAATTATTACTATTATTTTGTTTTTGACGTATAAGGTATTGATTAGATTGTGATAAGAATCTAGAAAGTATTTCTCCGAGTTAGCTGTAGGTTTATTTTTAACGGCCGCGCTAATAAATCATGAGTGTCAATAGTGTGTAAGCGTGTTTATATATCCGCGACAAATAACTTTGAGTAAAGTCAAACACGCTCAATTTTGATTAATAATGTGTTGAAGAGGGGGAGAAGGTAATGAGTCGTATGTTTGAAATCTTGTTTTGTTCGCGGGTCTGGTGATCTGGGATGGTTGACCCACTCAAGGTGTTTTGGGTGTTGACCAATAGCACCTATTTGGGTGAGTAGCGTTTTAACTTATCTTATTATAATAATATTAAGTTCAAAATATAATATTCGATGTATCCGATTTGAAGTATCTCAGAAATACAATATTACAGTATAAATATTAAGGTAGCTCTATATTCACCCGAACTGGTGGACACGTGGTCAAAGGTATCAGGCTTGTAGTTTATAATATCGATGAAATTGAGGCCCAGTTTTTAATATTGACCAAATAGCGGTGACTTTATCAACCCCTCTATACGATAATACAATTGAGCTTCCTTTTAAACCACCCTTCGTATCCATACCGCTTGGATTAAGTCGATAATAACCGTGGATCAAAAACGTAATATAAAATTACTTTGTTAAATAAAAACAAAGATTATTAGTATTCCTTGATAAAAATGGTAATTAAATAGTATTTAAAAAGATAATAGATGTAATCATGCCAAGATCAGGATAGTTACTAAACCACTTCTGGCATGGTTTGTTCGAAACCATCCGCGGTCAATATATAGTGATCAGCCTATTTGTCTAGTGGTCAGCACCTCTGGCTTCTTAACTAGAGGTCCCAGGTTCGATTATCGGCTGTACCATAGGCACTTTTTTCTCTAAATGGGTATTACCCCAGCGGTCACCATGGTCTGGTTGGTTAGACTTAAGTTTAAAATTCTCACTATCTCCACACCTTCATTATCACTATCATCACAACATCTAATTGCGTGTATGGCGTGTAGACCACCTCCAAGGAACACCCTGGGCAACGTTCTTTCCCCTCAGAGCGACTAAAAGTCTACATACAGGGGACAGAACTAGATACTGTATCTCTCACGGCCAAATATGTCATACAATAAAACATATAAGTAGTATGTCCATGTTTGAAAGTGAACCGGGCTCTCTCGTGGGATTAAGAATTCACTTTTGGGAACTGTCCCACTAGAATTAAATGCTTTAAAACAAGGATTTTTAAACAAAAACTATTTTTAAATTTAAAATATCCATTTGTGATATGTATTTATAATTAAATATTAGAAAAGGAGTTTTCCTTGATTTAAGTTATAGTTAAAATTATAGGTATTCCTTACTGAAGGCACCCGCCTCGGTGGCGTAGTTGGCTAACGCGCTTGTCGTGTTGAGCTCGACTGCTGAGGACGGGGAGATCGAGGTTCGAGTCTCGGTCGGGTGAACTGGAGGTAGTTTTTCCTAAATGGTTTTCCACTCTCCCTCCACGCAAATGCGGGTTCACTTCCTCTAATTCAAACTTCCCAATTCCTAATCCATTAGCGTAATTAGTACTTAAAAGCGTATAACCCGAACGGGTAGTAAGACGCGGTGCTATTATTATTATTATTTACTGAAGGCCAGATTCTAATATTGTCGGGTACATTAATATTCGTGATTTAAAAACACAGGCGTATAGCTGAAGGTAAATAAACTAGCTATGGGTCAACCATAACTTCTTTCCTGATATTAAAGAAATTTAATTATTTTTACTTAAATATATTTAACAAGTAGTTATATAGCTCACGACCTACAAACTCATTATCATACACTTTCTCCAGCTTGTGGTCGGGTCATTTTAGTAAAATGCTTTCATCTTTCTCTTTACTTCCACCTTTCAAGCGCATTATTTCTTCTCCTCTCACACACTCTCCATTATCTACTCTTCCCATCTTTTCCTTGGTCTACCTTGAAGTCTTTTTCCTACACACTTCATTCCCATCATTTTCTTTGGCATCCTCTCCTTCTCCATCCTCATTACATGCTCATACCATCTCAATCCTGCTTCCTCTACTACCTCAAGTACTTCCTGTACTCCAGCTCTTTCCCGGATAACTTCATTCCTAATCTTGTTTCTCCTCGTGACAGCTAACAAGCTCCTCACAAATTTCATTCCTAATCTTGTTTCTCCCCGTGACAGCTAACATGCTCCTCACAAACTTCATTCCTAATCTTGTTTCTCCCCGTGACAGCTAACGTGATCCTCACAAACTTCATTCCTAATCTTGTTTCTCCTCGTGACAGCTAACATGATCCTCACAAACTTCATTCCTAATCTTGTTTCTTCCCGTGACAGCTAACTTGATCCTCACAAACTTCATTCATAATCTTGTTTCTCCCCGTGACAGCTAACGTGATCCTCACAAACTTCATTCCCAAAGTGGCGGCGATGGGTTTAAATTTTGTGAGGAGCATATTTGCTGTCACGAGGAGAAACAAGATTAGGAATGAAGTTTGTGAGGAGCATGTTAGCTGTTACGGGAAGAAACAAGATTAGGAATGAAGTTTGTGAGGAGCAAGTTAGCTATCACGGGGAGAAACAAGATTAGGAATGAAGTTTGTGAGGATCATGTTAGCTGTCACGAGGAGAAACAAGATTTAGGGCCAGTTTCATAGTCAAATTTAGTACGCCTCAAGTGCGGCGCTACACTAAATACAAGACGACACCTACCTAAACTCGAATGGAATGGGCCGTTCTCACATAGTAAACTGGCCCTAAGAAAGAAATTGTGTCGTGACCGTTGGCAAATTTTCATAAATGTTTTCCCACCTTCCTTTACCGCAAGTGTAAATACATTAGCCCTAAACTCTACACCTGTCTACTCATCCTGGGAAAGGAAGAAAGTCTGAATAAAGTCTGTTCAGCGTAGAAATTGTTTTCTGAAAGGCCTTTTTACTTACCAGAAATCTACTATATAGTAGGATATCGGTAGGAAAAAAGACCTTTCAGAGAGTAATTCTTACCGTGAATGGAATATAGGTAGTCAATCACAAAACATGTAAAAGTTGTGGGTGTGTGTGTTGTGTTTTACTGCCTGTTTGGGTTGAACGAATTTAATTACATTATTACTGGGCACAAGGGGGGATAAAGGTGGAATTTATAGAAAATGTATACATATTTTCGGGGCGGTTGGGGGAGAGAAACATTTTAGGTGGAAAAGAAATACTTTAAATAGTGTTAAAATTCAAACCTAAACCTCCTCATCAACTGCAAACCATACCAAACTATTTTGACGTTTAATCCACGCACCTTCCAATACGAGTAAATTGCACGACTTACCAGCTGACATAGTTTAATAATCACAACAGTCATTATATCACGGGATTAATCATCTCTACTCTTCACCGCTAAACGTAGACACAGCTGTTTCATTTGAAACGCGCCGTTCCATGCAAATCTAGAACGTTCTTCCAATAGGAGGAAACTGTGCCGGTGCACGAGGTTAAGACGGATACAAATTACCTCATAACATACACACGAAGAAATAGTGGGAGCAATTTGTTAGCAAGTAGGAGGCTGTTGGCGTTCGGAGACAATATAGTCGTAATTTGTGAGACAACAAAGCGATGTTACCTCAGTGTAGAGGTTATATCCGTGACATTATCAGAGCTCGCTGAAAACTAACTAACTTCTCTCTCATCGTCATCTTCAGATAGTGTCTTCTCATTTTACGAGGTTCACGTCATACTTGGAAAGTTCACATTGAGACACAAAAACGCTTTAAATATAACACATTAAAATGATTATGATATTATATTTGTGTGTACTTAGCTGGTTTTAATTAGTAAAAGACAATAATACAAGAGCTATTGTTTTAGTCAACATTTAAATGTATATATAATATGTATAGACTTCATATGTACACATATACATGTATGTATTATTATACTACTATAAAGCCACACGACTGACTCACTCACTGGCATTAATGTTTACCAATTTCCAGATAAGCTAGAAACTTGAAATTTTTCAAACTTATAGCTTCTAGCTTTAAGCCGACGGTAAATTCCAAAAAGTTTAAAAAAATATATTACTAACCCCCCAAAAATTTTAAAATACCAGAACTTTAAAATCGGTGCGGATCTTTCTTTGGAGGTCTCTTGTGGCTAAAACGGCTCTGGAATTAAATTAGTGTACATAAATTTGCAAAGAAAACTCACCGGGGAATTTTGGGGGCGGAGCCCTCAACGAGAAAAGCAAGTTTATATAGATAATAAATATATACATACATTAAGTCATGGTACCAGAGATTAATTTTTTTAGCACCGTGTCTTACCACTCGTTCGGGTTATACGCCTAAGTAATAATTATACTAATGTGTTAGGGATTAGGAAGGCTTGCTTAAGAGGAAGTTCACCCTCATTTGCGTGGAGGAAGAGTGATAGGACATTTAAGAAAAACCACCCTCAGTCCACCTGACTGGGATTGAACCCCTCCTCGCCAGTCTAGTCTTACACGAGGTTAGTGCGTTAGACCACGCGGCCACCGAAGTGGGTCAGAGACTAATTGTTTAACCTCAGCAAAGACTAACTGTTTAACTCGGAGGCATTAAACGCTAAATGGTTTAACCTGAAGTTATCAGAGACTAAACTTGTAGCCTGGAGGTGCCAGAGACTAAGTTAAGTGGAGGAAATGAACCTGGGGAATATTATTAAATGCAATAACGTTGTCTCAGACAGGAGAATAGAAACAATGTGTAATAAAATCAATCCTATGCGCCTGGTTGGGTTGAAATTCCGGCCTTCCTGATTAAAATCTGATACATTTTCCATCTATCTGAAACCTTAGCTCAGCTTAGACGCACCTGTCCACTGTATTTTAAGGTAGATAGTTTGAGTCGTGAATAGGGTCGATACTATATCACTGTGAAATGGAGTTGATAAACTAATGGTCTGGGGTTTGTTTGTAATGGTTATCTTTTAGCTATATTTAAATGCAAGTACATCTCCTCTTAATTCTATCTTCCTCGTCCATATCATATTAGTGTAGTTAAAGGCGGATAGCTTGGCTGGTAGTAAGCACGCAATAAACAAACAAACAAAATTATAATTACTAACAACATAAGAAAAGTAAATTATCCGCGTCGTGAATCTATCTTGTAGTTTCATACCGAGTGAGCTTTATTCGGAAACACCTCATCTCCACAACCTCATATGCCCGTCTCGCGATGAAAATAGCCCATCACAGAGCCCTGTGGGATAGATACCGGTTGTTAATTCATCTCTAATTTGGTCAACTGATGTTGAAATTGCGCCGCCTAAGCAGTCATTGTCTCCCATGTTGGTTCAGCACGAAATGTCACTGTTATAGATCTACCTCCACCGTCATAATGCGTTTTGTGTGTAGCGTAGTTCGTGGTTTCAATTTGATACGTTTAGCCCCCGGCTAGTTTCAATAACATCCTTTGCTCTCTCTGTTAAGAAAGGGGGTATAATAAATAAATAGGCCTTAAGGCCTTAAATAGATTCTACTAAAGCTGTTATTATTGCTAGTAGTTTTGTTAACATGTTATCTCAAAGGCACTACCGTTTATACAGTCTAAAAATGTATCCATAGCAGTGAGTGTTTCACCATAATTTTTTTTTTGTCACGACACTAAAATATAGTTTCTATTTCTTGTTATTTTCACATTAGTGTTCATTAAATTAATTTAATTAAATTAATTTAAATAACAAAATTCTAATTATTTTAATAATTTTAAAATCAAACAAAATGTAAGTCACAATTTTTAATGAAAATGTGAATGACTGAAAAAGACTATTTCGGTGGCTACTATAATGCTATTTCATTATTGGGGAGGGTTATTTGATTTTTTGATTATGTATCGATGAATGTTATCAACCAAATTTAATCAATATCAGTAACTTTTTTACCTTTCGATTAGAAAATGACAATATATATTATTTATTTGACGTATTTAACTTGCATTTTCTCAACTGACTGATTTTATCACAACACAACTTGTAAACCAAATAAAATCTAGAACATAACACAACATCCATCCCCCTGGCCGTTAGTTCATCACTGTGAAAGGGAGAACCCACATTTCACCAATGATACATTTTTTGGCCATGTCAGGAATTGAGCCCGGGACCCGTGACTCGGTAGACAGACAAGCTATATATTGAGCTAAGGTTCCAGACTACACAATATGTCCCCGTAGAGAAAGTGATGATAAAAACCATTTTTCAACCAGCCTCGGTGGTGTAGTTAACTAACGCGCTAGTCGTGTTGAGCTCAACTGCAGAGGATGGAGATATCGAGGTTCGAATCTCGGTCGGATGAACTGGGGGGGTTTCCTAAATGGTTTTCCACTCTCCCTTCACGCAAATGCGGGTTCAATTCCTCTAAATTCAACCTTTCCCATTCCTAATCCATTAGCGTAATTGGTATTTAAGCGTATAACCCGAATGGGTTGTAAGACGCGGTAATAAATAAAAAACAATAGTTTGTCAGTGGCGACTATGATCGTTATTCGAGTTTTGAGTCTTAGGCTATGTTCATGGGCAGGGTACAGCGCAGATCATTCTTAGGATCTTGATCGTTACAAGACCTAAAAATCCTTGTTAAAAAAAGGGAGGCTATATTGTCAGAAAAGGGGAGAGAGCCTTTTAAACTTTCCTAGTAAGAATGAGCATGTCCTTGAGCTAGGTCCAGAATACAGGCGAATTAAAAAGAAAAAATGTTTCAACACTTTGGCTATTGTCAGTATTTATGTAGCTCTTCATTATGTCCTAATTTGATGAAGTGTTTGTAAATGTAATATTTCACAAAGTTTGAAAGAAAAAGAAATAATTGAGACCTACCCTCGACCCTGAGGAACACCCTTACGACCCACATTTAGCTCACGACCCAGGGTTTGATTACAACTCATCTATGGATTTGAAGTTTAAATATATCCCATGATTATTACTCCTTGGATTTGAAGTTTAAATATCTCCAATGATTATTAATCCTTGGATTTGAAGTTTAAATATCTCCAATGATTATTACTCCTTGGATTTGAAGTTTAAATATCTCCAATGATTATTACTCCTTGGATTTGAAGTTTAAATATCTCCCATGATTATTACTCCTCGGATTTAAAGTTTAAATATCTCCCATGATTATTACTCTTTGGATTTGAAGGGTTTTTTTTCCTTGTTGAGCAAATTAGATAGAAAAAAAAAATATCCGATGATAGACCTACATTATATCCATAGATAATAAACGCTGTTCACGCGGATTAAGACGTCGGTCTCACAACATACCTTGTGTCGAATGGTTTTTTTTATTCGCCGCATGTACTCTATCGATTGTTTATAATGTTTAATTTAAAATACCTTGGACGACACTAAACTAAAATTCCATCTTGAAACAAATAACCAGATTCTAAAAAAAACCATGTACATACTTTGTTCGACCTTGGTTCAAAGAATACCCCTGCCAAATTTTTGTTAGAATTGATCCAAACATTTGGCAGTTCTCGTGGAACAAACAGACAGATCAATTTTATCCGGCTACCATCTTGAAATGGGTAGCAAGTAACATGTATATACGTTGTTTGGCCTCAATTCAAAAAAATGTACATGGCTAATTTATTAAAATTGGTCCCCGCATTTGACAGATATCGCGTAACAAGGAACCATAAAGCCAGACGGACGGACAGACAAACTAAATGCCAAAATATCGAGTTAATATATAACTTCGCCACGCCATCCCTCCACCGATGAAAACTTCGGCAATTGCGTCTTGACTATTATAGTTTGATTCCCGACTGGGGTTAAAACTTTAACACCGTGAAATTTTTCCTGTACCCATTGGCGAGTTGCTAAACTGATGGACCCGATTTTTGTTTTAGTATTTATCTAAGATTATCTAATCTATACTACTAAAAACCTTTACACCAGCATTTGTGTTAGCACGGACTAAATCAATCTCTTTTACTCTAATTTGTCAGTAATGTGGGAGGTCTGTGCTCGAATACCGGCCAGATTTAAATGAGAGTGACCCGCCTCGGTGGCGTATTTGGCTAACGCGCTAGTCGTGTTAAGCTCGACTGCTGAGGACGGGGAGATCGAGGTTCGAATCTCGGTCGGGTGAACCGGGGGTGGTTTTTCCTAAATAGTTTTCCACTCTTGCTCCACGCAAATGCGGGTTCACTTCCTCTAATTCAACTTTTCCAATTCCTAATCCATTAGAGTAATTAGTACTTTAAGCGTATAGCCCGAACGGGTAGTAAGACGCGGTGCTTATTATTATTATTAATAATAAATGAGTGATTTTTCCTAAACGATTTTCAGTTACCTTTACAAACATGCAAATGTGGGAACGCTTGTTCTAAGTTCTACCTTATTCCTCTCTACCCCAATAGAGAACATATTTAGATAATCCGTAAGAGAAGTAAAACAGATAATATTATAGTTGATCCACCGGTTGATGAAGAATTTATGACGATTAAAAACGATGTGATAAAATATCTCCCATTTGACAAATGATATCAATATTGACAGTTTTATTTTTTTTACATCCATCACCGTTTCCACCATGGGTCGTTTTTTTTATTCAAGCCATATATTCTCCACTACCGGCTTGTTAGTCCTGTCGTAGCTTCATATGTCTTATAATCTAACTTAAGACTAGGACAGCCACAACATCCAGTCCCCGGTCGTTAATTTTTTCAATGTGAAAGGGTAATTCATATTTTCATCAATGATACATATTTTGGCCTTGCTGGGAATTTAACCTTGGACCCTTAGCTCAGTATGTAGACACGCTACCGACTGAAATGGTGTCTGACGAATATTGACAGTTGTAAGCTTGAAATAGTGAAATTTTCTTTTATATTAAATATATTCTTGGAGTTCAAGAAGGAAAGAGAGGTCAGGGCGCATTGGCGGTCTAAGTTCACTGACAAAGGGAATGGCCCTGTCGTGAGAGAGAACACCTAATAATAATACTTCAATCAATGACATTTAAAGGCGTTGATGAAACAGAGTATCTTTTAGTGCCAGTCTACTAATTACTAGCCATAGATCTAAGATTAGTTAGAACAAATACTTAACAATTCATTTACCGCGACGGAATTTAATAATTCAAAGTTATAAATAAAACATTTTAGACCCTGATAGAGAGCTTTATCACCATTAGACCGATCGGAAGACGTGCTATAAACTATGATAACGTGTTCACTGCAATATATTTCAGATTTAGATTATTCTATTTCTTTTTAACAGTACCTATGACAAGAAGGAGACTAGATTCTCTTAATTTTTAATCTATTCGCTAAGTTTTAAAACCATGTTTATTTAATGGCTTAATCCAAGTGTCAATGATGATGGAGATGGATTAGCGGAAGTGCACCCGCATTAGCATAAAAAAGGGATGGACGTCGTATAGTTTTTTTGCAAGTATGGCAACATGAGCTTCAAGTTTTCGAAATAACGGGCTTCTTATAATAAAAAAAACTAGACTTTTGATACCTTTTATTAACATAAAAATATAATAAAACATAATACATTTTGTAAGGAAATAAAAAAGGCACTTCATCTCACCGTGGTCACACCCTCCATTCAAAGTAAAGTTTTGCTCGGTCTGTCTAGCGATATTAGCGCTCTATACGTTCTACCGGGTAAAACTGATGGCAAAACGCCCACCCTAAATGTCCGTCAACCCCGGACAACCTCTGTGACTTGTTCTGTCCGCCGATTGCCCGTCCGTCTGCTATGAGGTTACTTCCTCTTTTGTCTTCCTCGACCGAATGGTTAAAAAGGTCCACTGTAAAACTAAGAAGAGAAGACGCAAAGTCAGACCTTAGTTGAGCATTGAGACGCGTTCCGGACTTTTTAAAAACCCTGCATTATTAAAGAAATTGTTTAATATTTTAAAATGTTTTCAACAAAATGTAGACTAAAATCAACAACCTGTTTCTGACGAGTTTAAAAGTTTAAATTTAATAAAACAAGGATGATTTACGCGAAAATCAGTAGGCCTACTTTTGAGAATAAAGCAAAAGTTTAGAAACCTATATCTAGCCTTCCTCTATCAAATAAAGTTAAGTTTGATAGGGTCAAAACAATATTAAAATAATGTGGGATTGCTTATAAGATTTTATTTAAGTGATCACACATTTTTTTTAAACAATTTTAACTTTTTAATTGGTCAGAACTTTTAACAACAGTTTATTTTAAAAATACCAAACCCATTCATAAATAATCCGGTATTTTCTAAACTTCTGCAATATTCTCACCACTCTCCCATGGGGCCTTCCTAAACGTGGATTAATAATATTTTGTATAAGTACGACCTTTTAGACAAACACATGCCGCTAGTGTGGGACTTGATATTTAGAGCCATTTCATATATGTTTGGAACCTTTGTGCTTGCCATTAGCTATCCAAACTATACTATCAAAGGCAACGTGAAGAGGGCGGTGAATTTGAGAGAAAAATCAGTTACAATATATACATTTGAAAAGAGAAAACACGGCTGAAGTATAAAAATACTTCAAAGGCACGATTGAGGATATACTTCGACCTTTCAAGCCAGATTCAAGGAGGCTATATCTGATGGCTCTGAGTTAAGTTAGTGTCAGTCTTGTTTTGATTAAACCTTGAACTGTATTTATAAAATATATCATAAATAGTAAAAAACATTAACAATAGTTTGGTATTTTTCTCAGAGCTGCTGTTCATATTATTCACACTGCTGAATTGTATAGAGTTTCTTTATTATCGATATGTGAATGTTTTAAGATTTGTAATAGTTATTAGTGGTATCAGCACCTGGAACTTCATTTAATAGTTAACTTATATAATCAATTGAACCTCACATACTTTCAAACCACACGAAGATTAAGAAACTTAAACTACCGCTAGATGCGACTCATAAAAGTATTTAATAAATAGCCGCTTAAAACTTAAAAATATATTATGTTTAACACGAACTGGAGTAGATTGTTTTTACTTTAAAGTTTAAATAAACTTAGGTGCATAAGTTTATTTCAACACGTGACTGAGAAATAGCTTTACTTAAAGTTGATATCAATAAATTCAACACACGATCAACATTTTAAATACTAATTTTCATCTTTAAAAACAACTAGAAACATTTTGCTTACTGATTAATTTAACATATGAGTGATTTATTTTAATTAGCCTTTTCTTATTATAGTGGATAAATAGTGAGGGGAGGATAATTATTTGTTACGTTTACTTCGGAGAACTTTAAAGGTGAGTTAATGTGTAATTCCCTCACTTCTTTCTTTATTACCCTACAAGTTCTCCCCTACTACAGGATGGCATGTAAAAACGTATTCTCTGTTAAAATTCAGTCGGTTCATATAGGATGTACAGTTTCCCAATGGCTTCTTTGGTGCTGACTGACATCTTTGAAGAGTTATCAGACCAAATTATGTATCACTACGCCGAACCGTATGATCTGCAAAAACATGTGTTTAGCAGCTGTCACTTCTGACGGTCAAAATTTAGGTATATACCTAAATGTTGACTGTCAGAAGTCAGCTGTGAGCTGTCAGTCGGCACCAAAGAAGCCACGGGGCTACTGTATATAAATATTATATGTGCTTATTTCTTTGTAGAAATATTTCAAGATAATTTCTTTCACCGTTTCGTGATGCTGTAAATAACGCACAATTTACAATCACTCCCCTTTACTTACATCACAACCACGTTTTGATTATTTACTAAACGCACCCCTTTGTTTAGTTCATAAACTTACCACGACGGAGCCTTACAACTTGCTCCGATACTCTTTGGAACATCTTAGTCCGTTTCCTGGGTTGAATATGAACACGACGATAGGGAAATATTGAGTACCTATAAAGAGGCATGTTAAAATATGTACGAGTAGAGAAAGGCTGGATCATGGATCGATGTAATCGAATTCCATCACGAAAATATACCGAGCAACGGAAAATACGAATAACATAATATGTAGAGTTTACTTTGAAGCAGATCCTATTTATTTTAGAGAAAACAAGACCTATGTTTGATTAGCAGATATTCAATTTATGAAAAGTACAACAAACTCTTTCTTTTTAGTGGTATTAAAATCGATTGTGACGTCTTCGTCATTCGTGACTCATCACTAGTCTGTATTACTAGGAATGGAGAGGGTGGAATTCTTACTAAGTGTACACGAATTTGGTGAAGAAATGTGTTTTTAATATCAATCATAATGTAAGTATGTTACATTGGGGTGGATAAAAAACCACATCTAGGACTAATGTATCTTTACAACGAAACTGACGTGGAGCGCTAAAATCATCACGTCAATGTAAGTAAAAGGCTGACACTAAAATACAAACACTTCAATGCTGTTAGAAATAATAATAATATTTAGCACTGCGTCTTACTACCCGTTCGGGTTATACGCTTTAAGTACTAATTACTCTAATGGATTAGGACTTGGGAAGGTTGAATTAGAGGAAGTGAACCCGAATTTGCGTGGAGAGAGAGTGGAAAACCATTTAGGAAAAACCGCCCTCAGTTCACCCGACCGAGATTCGAACCTCGATCTCCCCGTCCTCAGCAGTCGAGCTCAACACGACAAGCGCGTTAGCCAACTACGCCACCGAGGCGGGTAATGCTGTTAGAAAAGCCTTCCCTAAAATGCAGTGCAGTGCAATGCAGGCAAAAAAACGCGTTGATGAATTTATAAAATATGTTCCTAGAATTCAGATACATTAATGCAGCTAAAACTTCTACCCTAAGATACACATGAAAGCTTTACCGAAAACACATAAAAGTCAATGAACCCTCTCCAAATATACCAGAGTTTTCCGTTCACACCTTGTTATCAGACTGTTGGAGACAAAACAACAAAATGACCTCAACATTGAGACCACTCCACATGAAAAAGTAATTCTTTTCTATTTTGACGTGGAAAAAAAAATTAGTTTTGTCAACTACTTGAAGATGGATTCCTATTTCCTGAAAATACAGCTTGCGTGTTAAGTTGACGGTCTGTAGAAGTTGTTCGTGCCGACAGAAGGAAAAACCGGAAAATAAATGCATTTGTTTCCCATGACATGGTAGCCTATGTTCCACCTCATTTGTTTTTCAGCAGTCGGAGTAAAGTAAGTTTTGATGTTAAGTAATCTATTGCAGAGCCGTACATTGAGTAATGGACTTTCGACACGCACGATCCTTACATGTCCTGGTAATTCTGTTTCATAATCACCTTATCATACTTCCTGACAATATTATTATTATGTTTGATCGAATTTTTTTTAATAATACGTGATACTGTTTAATTCACAAAATACTATCGGTTATATTTTAATTATTAAAACTTTGAATTAAATTGTCCTAAATATTTTATGATGTATTAGTTATGTCGATAGGCATATTAAAATATTTTATACATACTTTAAAAACACATACAGAATCATATCATGACTACGACCCACTTCGGTGGCCGCATGGTTCAAAGTGATACTCTCGCAGTAAACTAGACTACCGATGACGGGGAGATTGAGCTTCGAATCTCGGTCGTGTATACTGAGGGTGGTTTTTGTTTTTTAAAAATACACTCTCTCCACGCAAATGCGGGTACACTTCCTCTAAAATATAAACTTACTAATCCCCAGAGCCATTAGTACACAAGCGTATAACCCAAACGGGTAGTATGAAACCGTACTAAAAAAATAAAAGTACTACAGACCAGCCTGCCTAGCACAAAATGTTAAAATTTGGTACCGAAATGGTTATTATGTTTATTCAAATATATAAACCTACAGACTTAAATTTAAGGCACCAATTAGAAACACACACTTACGAGGGGAAAGCACTTTTTTAACGTAGTGAACTTCTATTTCTAATCACCCGCCTCGGTGGCGTAGTTGGCTAACGCGCTTGTCGTGTTGAGCTCGACTGCTGAGGACGGGGAGATCGAGGTTCGAATCTCGGTCGGGTGAACTGGTGGTGGTTTTTCCTAAATGGTTTTCCACTCCCCCTCCACGCAAATGCGGGTTCGTTTCCTCTAATTTCATATTTTCCAATTCCTAATCCATTAGAGTAAATAGTACTTAAAGCGTATAACCCGAACGGGTAGTAAGACGCGGTGCTAAATATTATTATTTCTAATCATAGTATTTTTAATATAGTTTAAATTTCAAAGTGCAAAATACAATGTAAAGTATATATGTATTACATAATTAGTAATGCACATTGTCAATCATTGTCATTGTCAATATAGCACCAGTGAAGAAACTACGAAATATTAACCACGTTTGAACAGCCCGTCCATTGGACCACTAATACATTTATTAGAGTCAGACGAACTCCAGGTAATTAGTTTTTCTCTCTCTCTCCTTCTCTTCTTGTCCTCGGTCTCATGAAGAAGAGCAAAGAGGGAGTGACATCATCGTAGAAAGCCACACCAACATCCCTCGCCACACACACACACACACACTCGGATAAAGAGAGTGGTCTTGTTAGCCGCAAATTTGTTCAACGAGTCCTCTACTCGGGGCGAGACTGGGATATACAGAATGGCACATATGGCACACACAGGATATATAGCACATATAGAAAAGTCAACGGGTGGTTAAAAACGAGGTTCAACCACAATAATTCAAACCGTTTTGAAATTTGGGAAGTTCGTACATATAGCTGCCCAGAGGGCGGATCCAGATCATTTTCATATGGGGGGGGGAGGTCATAATTATAAATAACATAGTTACTTACAATGTTAGATTTCTGTTTAGAGCAGTTTAATAGTTTCCCATTCATATTTGATATTATGTATGTTTTAAACAGTGGTTATCCTCTAAAAACATTTTTAATGGTTCAATCTAGGAGCTATGAGTAGTCTTCACCTTGTTTTTGTTTTTTTAATTGTATTATTTATAAGCCATTTAAAGTGTTCCTCACATATAAATTTTTTTTTAATTTGGATGCTCCTCGAAGCTATCGAAGTTATCGTCACCTTAATTTTTTTACAATTATTAGATACCTTTAAAAGATGATTTTTGAAGTGGTCTTCCATCGACAAAATTTTCAAAAATTGAAATATTCTATAAACTAAGCTATTTGGAGCTGTCCTCCCCTAAACGTGGACGAATAACGCGCGTGGGGACCCGGCTTAAGAGGTGTCTGCGCATAAAAAGATATTTTATAATCTTCACAGGGTGCTCAACTGACCCTTTGCCCCCCCCCCCTCCTTCCCCCCGAATCCGCATCTGTAGTTGCCCTAAGTATATACTAAATTTACTACCTTTTCTAAGTTGATCTCGCACTGCCATATTGGAAAAATGGCGGCGATACTTAAAAATTTAGCTTTATTTACATATATTAATATTACATATTTATTTAATTGTGCTTAACCTTAAAAGAAATAAACCCCTGGGGAAAAAACTTCAGAGAAATCAAGTTTTTATTCAAATCTTTATTTACACAGGAAAAAAATTACTTAGCAACGTTTTCAATTAGAGTAACTCAGATAGTTTTATTATTTATCATTGATGGAATACGGGTTTACCTTTGCAAAATTAACGATCGGGGACTGGATGTTGTGCCTGTCCTAGTCTCAAGATATATTATAAGGCCTAGCCAGCCAGTAGTGGAAAATATATGGCTTGAATAAAAAACTGAACCAGGCTGGAAACAGTCATGGATGTAAAAAATAAAGTTATATTATCTTTGATGTTGAAGGAAACTCCAAAATAAATACGATTGTCTTTTGTTCAACCTGTTAATAGTAAAGATCCGCATCTTTTGGTTCATCGCCCTCAATTACTTCAGAAATGAAATTCTGTAGCTGAATATCAGCTCGTAGGAGGAAGTATGAAAACTGTCTATAGTATTATTTCCACCAAAAACCGCCCATTGGCTGGGCCAATATGCTGGACGGAGAGAAGTTTTAAAATACATGTGTAGATAAAAATTAATCAATTTACATTAAGGGAATTGTGTTATTGGTGTAATAAATTTTTAAATTAAAGTAGGCCTATATAATCGATATTTTCCATACAAGATAATACAGGTTAATTTTTAATAGTATACAGTATGTTTTACTATTACATCTAGGTGACCTGGCGGTCTAGGGGTAAGGTGTCAGACTTCTATGCTGGCGACCGGGGTTCAATCCTCGGCCCCGGCACAGATTTATCTGATTATTAAACCCTTCCTTCACCTCTGACAAGACATCTTGTGAATGTGAGGAATGCCAGGTCTCCACCGTGGTTTGGATCCCACGTTGAACTGTAGGTCCTTCATTTCATCTCACAATCACCTTACCATTACACATTAGCGTAAGTGCGTACAACCCGAACGGGTAGTAAGACGCGGTAATAATAATAATATTACATCTAGGAAGGTACACAGAACTGCACTGGCTTTGGCCCGGGGAAATTATGCCAAATTATTGTGTAGGGGATCAAACTTCATCAGAGCAGCTGATTAAACACCAAACTTCCTGATACGCAAAACCATTCATATTACAACCCGTCCGGTTTTTACAAGTTCCCTAAATTATATAAAAGTTTTCGAGCATTTATAGTATTTAAAAATATATATATTTTGATTGTTGTCTTTTACAAATGGTTCTTTTGTCATAATTATTGTAATCAGTTTTTGTTTCTTAAATGTTTATTATTAGTGCCTTTTTTTGGTGGAAAAAACATATCTTACCGTTTCCAGCCTGTGGTCAGTTTTTTATTCAAATAATATATTCCCCACTACCGTCTTGCTGGGCCTGTCGTAGCTTCATATGTCTTATAATATAATATAACTTAATACTAGGACAGACACAACATCCAATCCTCGGCCATTTACCAACGTGAAAGTGTAAACCCATCTTTTCATCAACGATAAATATAACACCTCATTCTATATCAAACTATAATAGTTATCGAATCAAGTGTTATATTTAATGAGTAATGACAAACATGATAATTTATAAAATATCAAGTGAACATTCGATAAACACCGAGAGTAGTTACCTCATCACGCTTCGTGTTCGTGTGAATATTATATTCGTTCGTAACTGCTGGTCGATAATCGATCATGTGTGTGTCATATTCTCCAATCATTAACCAAGCTGATAATTAGAGAGGTCTATTATTAGTCACATTACCTCTCTCCGTGTAATATTGACTAATACGGTAAAGGAATATCTAGATATAGTCCAAATGAGCTGTACTATAGAAAGAGTAATGAAGAAGTGTGTCTATAATATTAATAACAGATTGTACGTCTCAGTGTGTTTTGTGTAGACTTAAGATGAAAATATTACAAACCCAAAAGTTGACTATCGGTCATTAAGGTCCAAAAGTTGACTATCGGTCATTAAGGTATCTCATTAGTTTACTTTTAAGGCAATTAATATTTTGTGTGCCTAACAAGGAAAACTTCCACGGCCATAATATAAACCCCCTATCGTGCGAATGAGATGTCATCTATCAAGTGAGTTTATAGTCTGGAACTATATAAATATGTTATAGTTTTAATTCGATAATGCCCATCACAATTTATTTTAAAAGTAATTTTATTTATTTTATCAGCGTGTCTTACTACTTGTTCGGGCGGGCCAATATAATCTGGGAGTGACGCCTTAACCCACTCAACCAGCGTAGCAGGTTTATAAGCGCACAACTTGCCCTAGCAAGAGGCTAACTCTTCGAAAGAGTAGCGTTACAGATGTGTATGTTTTATTATGTGACTGAGCTGGTAGCTCGATGAAATTAAAAAATAATATTTCCTTTTAAAACCAAACAGGATCTAAAATTGAACCTAGCTCAGAGAAATGGATTTTTAATTGTAAATAACCCACTTTGGTGGTAACGTGGTCTAACGCGCTATTCTAGCAGTAGACTAGACTGCCGATTACAGGGAGATCGAAGTTCGAATCTCGGTCTGGTGTACTGAAGATGTTTTTTTTCTAAACAGGTGTCCACCCTACACGCAAATTCATGTACAATTTCTGTAAATGTAGCCTTCCTAATCCCTAGAATGATTAGCGTGATTAGTACATGAGCGTATAACTTAAACGGGTAGTAAGACACGATGCTAAAAAAATATATATAAATAGATCTTTATTTTAACCAGTTAAAAATATTTTCATGATAGCTTACAGATAATTTATTTTTGAAAATTTGAAATTGGTTAAAAATGTTTGAATGATTTTCTTTTAGAGTGTGAAGATTGTTTATTGTGATTAACAAGAAGATGTGTGTGTTTTTCTGAGGGATACAATATATGTTTTATCTGGTACATGGGATCTTTCCGTTTAGGGTGTCCCTTTTTTATATTACGTAGGATCGCTAGTGAGGTGGGAATCTGGGCTAGAACCAAGGTGAGGTGCACTGGGGGCATTTTTCCTAAATGTTTTCCCAACTTATTTCAGCATAGATGTAGTTAAAGTTCGTCAAACATTCTTCCTTATTCACCATCATACCATTAACATAATATTAATACATGAATATTGGCCAAACAATTGTTAAAATGTGTAAAATATTGGAAGTCATGAGATGACTATGGTTAGCGGTATTATATTATTATTATTATTATCATCATCGCGTCTTACTACCCGTTCGGGTTATACGCACTTACGCTAATGTGTAATGATAGGGTGATTGTGAGATGAAATGGAGGACCTACAGTTTAACGTGGAATCCGAACCACGGTGGAGGCCTGGCATTCCCCACATTCACAAGATGTCTTGTCAGAGGTGAAGGAAGGGTTTGGTAATCAGATACATCTGTGCCGGGACCGTTAGCGATATAAAATTACGTCATAACTAAAATATTAATAGCCTGGCTAGCAAAATATAAAATATTAAAAAAGAAATGGAAGAAATAATACGCTTTCAAATTTGTTTATAGTGTTTGTTTTTATTCAAAGTTAGGTTTTGTAAGTTGGTACATTTGAAAAGAGCTAAGTTACTTTCTATCCAATAAGTTGTTACCCTCGCCAACCTTCAATCCAGGGTGTGATCGCCCAAGTGAACGCTGATCTTGGTAAAAGAGATAGATAGAGAGAAAATATCCGCCAAGAAGAATGGTTCCCTTGGTGTTTACAGGACGTTGATGAATGGTTAGAGTTTACTTAATTATAACGTGAGGTAAAGGAAACCGAACTTAATTTTTCATGAACGTGGAAAGATTCAACGTTTCCCTTTGCGAGATATCATTTGTTTATAATTTATTTGCTTTTAACTGCGCGTAGAATATTTCATGAGGAAAAGCGAGAAACATAAATTATTTAATACTAGAATTTTTAATGCTTGGATATAAAAGGTAAAACACTATATAAAGCTATTTTTTTTGTATATTTTTAAACTGCCCTTAGAACAAGTGATTTTTTTTTTCCACAGGAATTAAATTATTTTTGTAACAACAATAGAGGACTTTACATTTACCAAGATTGTGATACCCACTTGGGTGGTTGCATGGTCTAAGGCGCTAGTCTAGCTGTAGAGTAGACGGTCTATGACGAGGAGATGAGGTTCAATCCTCGGTCGTGTGTAATGAGGTTTTTTCCAAACTGGTTTTCCACTCTCCCTCCACGAAAATGCGGGCACACTTGCTCTGAATAAAACCTTCCTAATCCTTAAATACCTACATCCATTGGTTTAATTAGGATATAAGCCTATAGCCCGAACAGTTAGTAATACACGGTCCTAAAAAGATATTAATATGATATCAAAGTTTTGTTGTTTTTTCGAAATATATAATTTACTAAAAACAAAATAAGTTTTGGGAACATATTGATGCACACAAATAATTGTATAATGGGATTGGAAATTAAAAAATTTCGTTGAAAATAATAAGTTATTTAAAATTAAAATTTCTTAAAAATATTTTTTATAAAATTTTAACTAAATACGTTTTAATTCAATCTAACCCATTTCAATGTCCACATAATTAGAATTAACGAGGTGGCCTCATTTACAAAAACTCGATATTTTTACCATATAATTTTTTTTTTTTTTATCTTACTATCAGAAAAAGAAACTCAAGAAAGAATACATATTATTTTAAGAAATGATTCACTCTATTATTTACCAGAAAGTTGGAACGTTTATTTTCAGTAATTGTATTTAGGTAAGGCCCCTGTCATGTCACATTCACAATTGGTGACACAGATTGGTTCATAAGCTGAAGATATCCCTCAGATGTTTGTTCCTTTTCATACGAGAAAACGACTACTAAGGTTTCTCTTTTTCCCACATTCGTCCACAACATTTAGCCACGTCTTACATGACCTACCCTTTCACTTTTGATCCACACACTCTACCTTCATATATTTTCTTCGTCACTCGATCCACACCAATCCTCTCAACATGTCCAAACCAACGTAAGACACTTTTTCACATTGACATATTGTATTCCCTTTCAAACCACACTCCTTCATTACTGATTCCATCGATACTAGTTTTTCCACAAACATTTCCTAGGTATCTCATTCCAACATATTAACCTTTCTCTTGTGTTTCTACTGACAAACACACGCTTCACATCCATAAATCAATGTTGGTGTTAACACACCTTTATATCCTTCCATCTTTGCCTCTTTAAACTCTACTTCACTCTTCAAAACATTTGTTAGCCATACCTAATACCAATTTATTAAATGGTTAACTAAATAGTGTTTTCATACCACACCCATCAGTTAATCATTGAATTATCAGACAAAGTGACCTTACTAAAACAAAAGCACATCAGTTATATGGCCACACCTTTCTTTCTTTATGTTACTGAACAAGGCCATATTATTGTTTGCTATAGATGGTCTTGAATTGGCCAAGGTAGACCAACCATAATTATCAAGGAGAGTGGGATGATTACCAAGAGTTAGGAGAAAGGAAAAGTAGTTTGTATTATAGAGAAATGCTCAAATATTGGAAGAGTTATGTTTAAAGTAATTACTAACCGTTCAGATAAAATTGTAGAAGATGGTGAACTGAGAGGGGTAGAGAAGGAAGACTTTGTAGGAGCTTAAGGTGAAATAATATAAGAGTTTAATGGGCTGTAGAAAATAAATCTGGAATCCCATGAGGATTTTTATCAACTTTAGTTATTTCAACAGGATGGTAAAGTGTGTTTTCACATTATTTTTACTGACATTAATTTGTAGTTGGGTTTGTGGCTGTCGGTAATTACTGAAAATTTCCCTTAAAATATCGTTCGTTAGTAGTTGTTTGTGTAAAATTTCTAGGAATTTAATTGAGTCCATAGTCGGTGACCTGGCGGTCTAGGGGTAAGGTGTCAGACTTCTATGCTGGCGGCCGGGGTTCAATCCTCGGTCCCGGCAA
>CABFOV010008718.1:5145-22284 GCA_902141375.1 Timema poppense
ACGAATCCGCTGGTTCTGTGTGTCCTCCCCCCCCCACCCCACCCCCCATGACTTTGTTTGGAGTCATGAAAAAAGCACGGATCAAGGATATACAAGTCCTCTATATGGACGAAGTATTCTACCAACCGGTTTCATGACAAAGGTGAAAATTTGCCGCTAAACATCGTGGGAGAGATTAAATGTAAAAATTTACAGGGTTCGACTATGCAAACTCACCTCGATTGGGACTCTTGCTGACGTGTTGCATACCCCACCCTTTGCCACCTGCCTGCCAGCTCCACCCATGCTTATAAGTATAGCTGACCACTCGATTAGCTCTGTCTGTGAACCAGATGCCTTAGTTTGCATGCTCACCGTTGCAGCAGAAACTATTAAAAATCCTGTTGTCGATGTGTGAAAAGATACGTTTATTGAACTGTGAACGGTAATCAAACTTCCTATCCATTTTTTTTACAAAGAATAAATTCATACTAACCTAGGGATTATTTTACTAATCTGTGAATAGTAAACAAACAAATTAGCTACCCTTGACTGAGAACGGTCAAATAAATATTTAAAAGATAGCTGATATAAAACTATGTCCAACCGATTAATCATACAATGTCCATCCTGTTGGCGTGTGAAAAAACTAAGTTCATTGAACAGGGAATAGTAAACAATTACGATCATGAGTACCTGCTATTCCTCTGAGTTACACAAACATGTCCAGCCAAGTACAAAATGTATTAAAACACTGGTTAGAGTGTGTGGTCATGACAAGTTATATAGCTGTATAGTCATGTCAACAGCTATGTAGACATGTCAAGAGCTGTGTATTTATGCCAAGCTATAGAGATGTATCGCTATGTTAAGTTGTAGGTATAGCTGTTGAGGTCACGTCACAGTATAGAAACTGTGTAGAGGTTATAGAAAGTTGGGTTGAATCTATTCGAGTCAAGGTATAGAGAGCTGTGTAGTTATGTCATAGAATAGAGTTGGGTAGAAGATATAAATAATTGTATTGAAGCTAGTTCAGATAAGGTTTAGAGCTGTATGTATATTCAAGCCAATGTATAGAGAGAGCTGATTATTTATGCCAAGGTATAGAGCTTTTTAAATATGCCAAGTGCTGTATTGTCTTGTCAAGGTATAAATCTGTGTAATCATTTCAACGTGTTTATATGTATAGTCATATCAAGTTGGAGAGCTGTGTATTCTTGTCAAGAGCTGTATAGGCAGGGCATAGTATGGATAGATGTATAGTTATTTCAAGATATAGAGATATTGGTTGGTGGTAAGCATACGATGACATAATAGGATATTAAAGAATTCTTTACGTCTCTAGTCTGACGCCTTATATAAGACAGACACTTTTCAAGGTGGAAACTTATGTCATGTCAGGGCTCAGCATCCACTTGCCTGGAGAGCAAAAACCATCTTCTGAGGCTCCTCTAACCCATCATGGCTGTGTCCTTCGAGCGTAGCCACGCATGTTACATGCGCAAGAGGCAATTTAGAGACCGACGATACCGTTCCTTCCATCAGCCCTGTCATCACCAGAAATCTGGGAAAACCCCTCCGTCATGGCAAGTTCTCTCGGTGGGAGGAGTTGTCACCTCTTTCCATCAGTCCTGGACTATCGCGTAGGGGAGTTAACCCCTCAGAAGAGGTCGGGCGTCTAACCTCAGGAATAACCCATAAGACCTTTCAACCTGAGTTTACCAGTGGGGCTCTCATGGAGGTGGCCTGACCAGCATTCCCAGAAGGTACTAGCCATCAACAGCTTAATATGTGGTGATTATGGGTGGGGCAACCCCAAGCTGAGAGGGGAATCCTCTTGTCCCGTACGGGCCAGGGCAGTCGCCTCGAGGGTGAGTACCCCTCAAACCTTAAGAGCTTCTACCCATCAACCCCAAGTCGATGTGTGCCCATCTGACGTTTGATTCAGTTATGGAATATTTTTATGATACCAGATTAATGTACGATATGTAACTCGTTAAATGGAAAGCGCGTGTTTCTTACTTGTTCTGTTTTTTATTTTGTAAGATAACACATTCATTTGAGAACATCCAACGTGATAATATTAATCTTTAAGATCTGTTTATTTACTTAAAAATAAAATATATGTTTGTGTGGGCCTGAATATTATTCTGCTATCTTGTGAATTGTTGCACCACTCAAGAAGATTCAGCTCTCCCATTTTCGGCGAACATGTGAATCAACTTTATCCGAACCAGTCTGACTCAATCTTAGTTAGCTTATTTATTACGAACAGATGTACTGCCAATCTATTTTTGCACATTGGGATTTTTATTTTACCCCTTCTTTTGAAGGGTCTCGATGTGATTTTTTTTTTAAATTAACCTACTCAATCTTAGTAATTAGATAGTTTTTCTAAATAGTTCACCCAGGTTTCGAAAAAAATCTAGTTTTAAAAAAAATATACTTTATATATTTTAATTCACTTACGATTAAGAAATGTATTAGTTTTAATTTTTGTTTAGAAACTTACTTTTGTATCATCAACAAATCATATTATCTTCGCCTTCTGTATTGAAAATGACTCAATTTAATGGTGTTGGAGAGAATTTGCGAAAATGGAACTTTTTATTTCATTTTAAAATATTAAGGCTCTGTTATTAAAGTTTAATGTATTTGTCACACCATAATATCAACACATTTTTATATCTATATTAATGGGTTATACATAACCAGAGAAGAAAGACAAGGAGAAAACCAAATGGGCAAATAGATTTGTCAAATAATGGTGGTTCATTTACACTTTCCTGTATTTTCTTCTATGTTTTAAAAGATATATTCAATATTGAAAATAATAATTTATATAATTCTTGAAATTTACAAAATAAAAGTTAGAAAGATACTGTTTTTTTTACATACAATGAATATTTGCAATTTTTAAAATTATATCACGCTAATGTATCTATATTTAAGCTACTTTTTAAATAATACATTATTATTTCAATTAAAATAAAACATACAGATAGGTTTGAACTTTTTTAAACTAATGTCATTAAGATCACAAAGTCTGAACAACACTCTATTCTGAATACAGTAAATATCATTATTTTAACTTTGTATCGATTTACTTAAAAGATTTTAACATTTTTAATCATAAATTCATCAACAATTGGTTTTTTATTTTACAAGTTAAAATGTAGTAAAACAATAATTGAAAATGAACTCATTAATGGTAAATAATTTTAGTGGGTAGAAATAAGTATGTAAATCTTGAATAATATAGCCCTATGTTAGAAAATAAACATAAAAGTAATTACAATTTAAAAAATATAAATTTATTAAGAGATCTCGGATATTTTTTAAAATTGATTATGATTAACATAAAATTTTGTGCTCATGTTTAATTATGGCCTAATAACAAATAAGCTCTTGTGTATTAATAGAATATCAAGAAAAAGTTCTAAATTATTAAAATGACTAATGTTTTAAAACTTATAATTTTTATAGATGATGAAATATATTTTCCAAAAAAATCTATATTCTTGTTTGTATGTTTACATTTATTTCTTGGATATTAAATGGATAAAATCACTTTTAATACCTCAAAGGAAACTTTATGATTTTTTCAAACGTTTGAAAACCATTTCAAGATATCCTTAAACATGTCAGATGAATGAAAACTGGGTAGATCATTATAAATAATGTTGTTCTGTTTTTGTTTTTTCGCCTCATCTTACTACCCTTCTGGAATAAACACATTGAATTAAATAAATTAAACATGGATAATGAAGGGGATTTTAGAGGAAACGTACCATCATTTGTCTGGAAGGAGTGTGGGAAGCAACTTAGTAAATAACTAATTACACTTGGCCAGGATTAAGACTCTGACTTCCCCTTCTCCTTAAATACATTAAAAAAAACTTGACGTCTAGTTCACATGTCCACCATTGCGGTTATATTGGTTCAACATGTCAACCCATTTATAGAGAAAAAAAAAGGTGCAATCAGCCGAATACTTACCACACCATCATTTGAAATTGAATAGATGTATACAAATTTAAAAGTTATATTAATCTGCCCATATGTTCTTATTAGATTATTGTAATTTGCATAAAAATAACATTTTATTGAATTCTTGTTCGGGAATATATTAAAAACATTATTAATATAAACACATATGTGTGTACCAAAATAAAGGTAGTATTATACTTTATTTTGTTAAATTTGGAAATATCTCAATCGAATATTAATAACAAGAAAATAATTATATTGAATAGCTTAAAAATAAATAATTAGTTAATGTATCAGCTCGTAAGTGCCCAGTACTTTGAAATAATACGAGTATATTTCTACTATTTACAAATGGTAAATGGTTTTTATCCAATGGGATTTTGCTTTCCTACAGGAGTTGATGGCCTTTTCGTGGAAGATGGTGAGCATTATTTGTTCTGGTACAAGAAACTTTAACCTCATTCATCGGCAAGAAACAAGTTACTGCAGTGCGTCACTCCATGGACTCATTTCATGACATTCATAACGCATTTAGCACAAATCTTATTTTAAATCAACAAAATCGAAATAGGATGGAACTGCCTGCATTTTAATGAATCTAAAATGATAATAACAATAGTGTGCACAGTGAGACACTGATTTATTTAACTTTGCCCATTTAAATATTAACTAAAATAGTCATAAAAGTAGATAAATATGATGGCAAATTCAAATACGTCAAACAATAATAATAAGTTTGCATAATAGTTTTAATAATATATTCAATAAGTTAATGATATTGTTATAAAAGAGGCAACAAGGGAAATTATAAATTTAGAAAATCTGGTGTAGTGCACAATAGGTAGTTATTTTTGTCATCAAACTAGAATAAAAAAGAAGCATATAAATAAATATTTATAAAGTATTACTGAGATATTATGTCTAGACAACCAGTTAAATAAACAACCAAAAAATAGGCTATAGCTAAACAAATATTAATTGCAAATGTTAATCATGACTTATATATAATGTTTGAAAGTAAATGAGAATTAGACTAAATATAGTTTCTAATTATACTTATACATAAAAAAAATTAAATTACTATTTTATTACATTCTGTTAGTTGATTGACGTTATAAATCATACATATGAACACTTATTTTCAGAAAATAAATGGCAATATTAAATAAGTGAATTTTGAAAAAATTAGAAGGCTCATAACTATGTGAATAGTATTTGGTTAGAAATTTATTAAAGTACTATCTATTGAAATATAAAACTGTTTACAATCTAATGAACTAATTAAATTAGTTATAACAAAAGTCGGAACATTATTTACTGCCATTTTTGGTACAGATAGAACTATATATGTATTTATATAGTACAGAACAAAATATGTTGGCAGAAACAATACTAAAAATATCAAATAAAAAATATGTATACCTCATTTTAGATAAATTAAAATTTACGATTTCAAAATTCACTATTCTATCTATCGAAGAAACATATTTTGACTGCTTATATAGATTGTATATTTATTTAATTCATTATAAATAAAGCACATATGTTTTTATATTGTCTATCAAATATTAACTAACAATTTTCTTAATATTTAATTCCATTATAAATAATTTTTTTAAATATAAACCTAGGTCTTTTTAAAATTAATACCATAGATAAAAAAAAATTAGGGACTACTTATTAAATAATACACTTCGTTCTGAACATTATCGACATTAGAATGTTTCATTTATTTATAATCCAAGGTCAAGTTAAGATTCACATTTAAAATCTATAGTTAAAAAATATTAGTAATACTTTATAGATTAAATACAGGAATGTCAGTCAAATAGAGAATCCACTAGAACTTAAATTAAATATAAACCTACTATAAAATAATCACAGAACACAGATCCTGCCTCTAATAATAAACAAATAATATACCTCGAACTCAATTTATTTACAATGTAGAACACTCATTGACAACCATTTTATAATGTGAAGAAAGTGAATAGAGACAAAACATATTTTCCCTATGGCCATTTTTCCATTGTTAAAACTTAAAATAAAAATATAGTTTATGTTCTTTTTTGAAAACATGATATTAATAATTCAGGCCTAGTATGACAGATACAAACACAATAGAGTATACTAATTAATTAATGTAAATATAGGTGATTTTTTTTCTTCAATTTATTTCTCATCAGGTCTAACTGTCAGAGATGTACTAATTTTAAATATTCTATTGGGATAGGTATGAAAAATGACTAATTTATGAGATATTTAAAGCGATTTTCATGAAGAGAGATTAAAAATCAATTTAGGAAAGCTACTCTCAGTGCACCTGTCAGGGATTAAAAATCAATTTAGGAAAGCTACTCTCAGTGCACCTGTCAGGGATTAAAAATCAACCTCCCATTAAAATTAGATTTAAAATATCTGAGCCTGTGATTTAATCTGCATAGTCACATGAATAATAATTAGGCTAAGTTAATTTTACTTTAATTTTACTTTGGGTATGAATCAAGCTACCCATGAAGTTCTGAAAATACAGATGATATATCGAAATATTTGAGTGGCATGCAGTAAAATAACCCGTGTATCTCGTTTACATATTATTAGATAGTTACCCATTCTTACCTATTTAGGTTCTATATGACATTAAACCATTCGTCCTGATGATGGTTTAACACGCCGAAAATAATCTAAACCAGCTGGCAGATGAGACAGATGGCAACTCACGCGATAAAAGGGAAACAAGTTTTAGATAAGGAATTAATATATAGACTATTTTACAAATATTCAAATTTTCTATTTAATAATTTGTATACAAGGTTAAACTTATCGATTCGCAATTAATAGAATCACCAACAACAACAAAATTATAAAAATAACCAGCTTTTTTAAAAAATATCCTTTATATTTACTGATATTTTAAATGGTTCATTCTCACTACAGTTTTATTTATAAGATTACCTTATTTTAGTGTATAATAGAAGTTTCTATATTTATGTTGCGAATTTATTGTAAATTGTACTTAAAACTGATTAATTTTACTACTTAATGCTTGATGTGGTATAACACATTGTATTACAACAAGCTATAACTATCATGCAGTCTATAAATAATTTCATAATTAAAATAAACATTGTTTCTTAAGTTATATTTTATTTAATCTGACAAATAAAATGTTTTTGTTTAAAAAAAGTACCAAATATAAAATTTATCTCAAGGTCCATTCCATCTCTCCTAAAACTATGCTAGATTAATTAAAATATTTTTAGGTTGATAACTAGACAGGGGTATCCAGCTTGAAATATATGGCTTTGCATACTAATATTCTTGAACAAAGCCACCTTTCTTCATATGGGTTCACTGTCATACCCCACTAATCGTTTAAAATTTTATGAAATCATAAAATATTAAGCTGTTAAAAACATAGTTTAAGTGCCGACCATTAACATTATCACCCTAGAATTGTAGTGTGCAAGGCCATAAGGGCAAATATCTTAGTGTTATATAGAAGTATGAGACCAAATTATTGGAGAAAATTTGATTGCAATAATGTTCACGTTCTAAATTTATCTCCCAACATGAAAATATCCAAACAGGTATGAGTTGTCAGCAAATTTTATTACAATTATTTTCACGCTCTAAATTTATCCCACTATATGAAAATATCCAAATAGGTACGAGTAGTCAGCGATCATTCTTTTAATTAAAATGTTCCTAAATGATGCTTTAAAATAAGTCTAAATTTATAATATATTTACTTGTTTAATTTAGCACCGCATCTTACCACCCGTTCTGGTTATACGCTAAAGTACCAATTACGCTAATGGATTAGTAATTGAGAGGGTTGAATTCAGAAGAAGTGAACCTACAATTGCGTGGAGGGTGAGTAGAAAACCATTTAGGAAAAACCACCCCCAGTTCACCCGACCGAGATTCGAACCTTGACCTCCCCATCCTCGGAAGTTGAGCTCAATACGATTAGCGCGTTAGCTAACTACGCCATCGAGGCGGGTATATTTACTTTTAAATTATCTATATAAATGCATTAAAATTTTTGTTTTGGTCTCTAGTTATATAAAAAAGCTAAAATAATAATATCACTAAACATTGTTTAGTGTTAAAACAAATCAATGATCAATCTTGTTTTTAAAAAGTAAATGATATATTTAAAAAATAAACTATCTATATTTGGCTTTATTAAATTTTGTTTATATAAATTAATTTTATATAAAATCATAGCTTACCAACTCTTTAATTATAACGACTATTTTCACAAGCAATTGATTTCACCCAATCAGTTTAACCAATTTGAATGGTATGTTACTTGACTTCACAAATTACTTATATACATAAACATACTATTTGTTCCTCTCATTCATAAAAAAAACCTTTAAAATTATTGGCATAAGACAGAATACTTAATCGGATAGAATAATTTTACATATCTGTATATTTGTAAATATCTACAGTTTGTTTACGTATTGGTTTCATATGTAGTCTATAGCTTTCCCATATAATATTCTTTCTCTCTCAATAATGAACAAAGTCATAGAAAACAGTGTCACAAACTGCATATTCTTGTTTTTTTTTGTTTTTTCCATTAGCTGTGTCTAGCTGGTAGATGGGAACAATGCTGTATCCTGGACTGCATAGATTTAGCCCAATTTTGAAGAAATGTTACCAATTATTCTTATTAAAACCAGCAGTATTTTATTATGTATTTTAATAGTAGCATTTTCAAGAAAGTTAAATTAAATATATTTGTTCATGTTAAAACATTATTTATTTTGTAATCATTGAAATGCAATATTTTCACAGGGTTGGTGTTTTGTGATATATGCTTCATAACTGCTGGCAGAATTTGAAAGGCATCCACTAACATTACAATGAATGGTTAGCATTTAACACTATGGCATAGAATTTTTCCTTTTTGTTCATGTATTACATAATATAAACACATTTCTTTTTAAATAATGTTATGTATTTTTTAGCTCTGCTTCAAAATAGCTATGCTGCAAAAAGTATTTTATGATGCAAAAAGTATGTTATGCCGCATAAAATACAAAGATCATGATTGCACTATATTTTATAATTTGAAGTCGTATATGAGGTATATACGAGTATTATAAGCACTTAGATTGTACTGAGTATAATTATATATTATCAGCAAAGTATTATATCTGGCATTGTGTATAATTCTTAGATATTTTATACAGTTTTGGGAATATATATAGGACAATTTATGAAATAAGAGATGCTAAGTATATCCTCAAAGAACAATTGAAGAAAATGAATAAATAATACTACGATAAATTTCCACAATATCAACTAAGAGATACAATTTGAGTTCCCGCACACAAAGTTGACAAAGAATGAGTAAACACACACACCATATTAATATTAGGTTATGCCTAACATGGTTAAGTTTTAATATTCCCTAATTATCAAAACTATTTTTCCCCTCAGTAATTTATAGGATAACTAGTTAATATATGAATTACTTGAACTACAAATATTTACAATAGAACACACATATTTGTTTAATACTTAGCCCATAACATATAATATGTTTAGGAATTGACTATACAATATCTACTTCAAATACTTTGCCCGATTTGTATATACATACACCTTTGATTGGTTTTTGGTATTCGACATGACTCTATTCTATCCTACTTTTAAGAAGTACTTTCAAACCAATAACACTTTTTTGAAGTTGGCTTTCTCTGAAAGCTCTATATCATTTATTGCTTCTCATGCCTAACTTTAAAATTTATATCTAACAAACAAAACGATTTGTGTTCATGTAGAATGTACTTTAAAAACCAAACTTTGGTACAGGAATGGCTGCTTGCACACTTCCATTGATGTCTAACTGTTGCCTGCCCAAATAGATTTGAAATTTAAACATTATTTTTATATTAATGATAAATACATAATTATTTGGGAAACTCGTATTAAGAATATGTTGAAAAAATAAAATTATCGCTTTAACAATAAAGTGTAAACATTTATTTTGAAATAGAATACAAATAATCCTTTTGCGTTTCTATTCTTATTTAAATAGATCATATCCGTTTTAACAAATACTTTCAGAACACAGAAAACATTGAGTGTGAATTTTAAAATCTTTTGAAGTTATAATTTTCAATTTAAATTATATTTCATATTCCCAATTTAAAAAGGTATATTTAAATAAAAATATAGTGTTCAGAATATAGAACATATTAATGGTAAATTACCACAATAACAAACATTCCCAATATAAAGATACATATTAGTTTTTATTATAAGTTTATTTATCCTTATTATGAGAACACCCAGGCCAGAAAATATGAGATGTCACTAATATCACTGGATCCAACAGGACGGATACAACCCGTAGTGTGTCCAGCCCAAGTATCCTAGAGATTTTGGCTAGTTCAAAACAAGGTAAGAGTGTATCAAGAGGATCTTGAAGGCCAGGAGTTTTTATTTTCACCCTTTGAGATGAAATTTATTAATTCAAATAATGAAATATAATCAAAACAGACAGATTTTATAAAATTGGGAATATATATATATGCACTAATTAGTTTAACAAGAGTTATGTCTTAGGACATAATAAATATACAGGTTTAAGAATCACATTCAAAATAATGAAATCATAGTATTTTTTAAAAGTATAAGGCTTAAGGTGCTACCAGATATCCTACGACACATTAATTTGGGCCACCTTGGCTTATTTCCCATAAGAAGTAATCATAAACACGCACATATTGTGTAAGTAATTCGTCCTATTTGAAACATTGATTCAATATAAACTATAGCCAGCTGTTGTGTATCTATTGTACACTGTTCTGATACTACCATAGACATGACTTCAGGAGGCGCTATGCCCCCCCTTAATCTTGCTTCAAATATTGTTTTCAATAAGGCAGGAATACACACAAATGTAAGAAATATATTTTAAATGGGAGGAGGATGCATTGAACTCTAATTTTTTAAAAACTTCTAAATAACTTATAGTGACGTCTAACTCAGAGAAAATCAGATGAGGCTAACTTCAAATAAATTATAAAGGAATTCATTAATTAAAAAAATCTGGGATCGGGCAGTTATAAATAGTTTACAAGGACATCTGATTAAAAAAAATTATCCAGATGATCAGCCTAAATAGATTCAAGAGGTATGTATATTTTAACCATTTTTTGGGGGGCAGGATTCCTTCGAATACATCCCAACCCCCAACCCTTTGGTTTTGGGGTCTAAGTGGGGATGTGGTATAGAAGAAAAAGTAGCAATACTGTATTCGTTAAAAGTATCCGAAGAAAAATATCGATACCGTACTAGTATCAAAAGAAATGTATCGATAACAGTAAGTACCAATATCCTTTAATCTGGATTTTGTTTTAAAAATCTATTGGTGACCTGGCGGTCTAGGGGTAAGGTGTCAAACTTCTATGCTGGCGGCAGGGGTTCAATCCTAGGTCCTGGCATAAATTTATCTGATTACTAAACCCTTCCTTAACCTCTGACAATACATCTTGTGAATGTGGGGAATGCCAGGCCTCCACCGTGGTTCGGATTCCACGTTAAACTGTAGGTCCTTCATTTCATCTCACAATCACCCTACCATTACACATTAGCGTAAGTGCGTATAACCCGAACGGGTAGTAAGACGCGGTTCTAATAATAATAAAATCTATTAATAACAATTTCAACTTTTTCATCATAATTTTATTTTCATATCTATTCAAACACTGAAAATATAATGAATTGAACATAAAATGGTGTACTTAGGTATATCGCGTCTATGTTATGTCTTGGAACTCTAAAGGTATAATAGTATTGTATGATGGATATTATAAAACTTTTTACCATACCATCTTTCAAAAGGTCTATGGAAATGTAACTGATGGAAAGTTGTTTAATGGCTAAATATGATAAATAATATGTCTATTCAATCTATTATGCACCCTTATTTAACCATTAAATTTTGTGAAAGAACAGCTATGAATTATGATGAGCTAAAAGAAACTGAATTCTAGAGCTGCTTCTTGTGTGTCAGGCAGAAAATGAGTTAAAACTGAAAAATAGTCATATGTTCTTCCTCCACAGTCTACCCTACTACAAATTTAATCCCCCTTCCCAGTACGAGGGAAAATAAGAAAAATGTGTTTCTTTCAATACAGATACAATACCGGAATGAAAGTACTAATATCAGTAAAAGTATCGGAAAAAAGTATCGAGTAAAAAATACTAGAATCGAAAGGAAAATATCGATATTAGTAAAGTATAGATACTTTTTCCACATCCCTAGGTCTAAGTCCTTCAAACCTATCTTGTTTTGTCTGATCCCCGCACCCACCTCCTTAAGGCCATTCGATAGGTAAGCCTCTTTGAGATTGAGAGCCTTGTGAGGCTATAATGTATTGGTAGTGATTGTAACATAAGGGGGGAAGAGGGGGCAAATGGTGGTGACCAGACAACACTGAACTGCTGGGTTTGAATTTATCTTACATGTTTGTAAATATCTTCAGAAGGAACTGCCACTTTTCACCCCTTCATTTACCAAGACTTGCAATGTTCTATTTTTAGCTTGTCGCTCTGTATTTTTTGCAACGGAGGGTTTTGACTGCTATCGGCTTCTGTACCAGGGTGTAGGGACTCAATCGCTCAAAATTACTTAGGCATTCATATTTTAAAATAATTTACAAATTAAACTTGTCAGAACGTTTTTATTGTAGTGAAAACTAGATTAAAAACTAAAAGCTTAGTCAAAAATATATTTGAATCACTAAGCACTTTAGTTAAAATAAAAGTGTCAAATGTTTAAAGGTGCTTTATTTGTAGGTGGAACATTTACTAGGACAATTTTTCGTTTTTATTAGGTACAATAATTAACACCCACACTATTGGTTCCGTAGATAAAGATAACAGTTTCTCCTGTTACACGGTTGAATGTACTGAAGGAACATTCCTATTTATGACAAATTATGAACCAGTAGAACTTAAGTCCGTGGAACATTTAACATAAGCAAATATTGAACCCCATTTAGCTTGGCCCCTATAGCATCCAACATTAGCAAATTATGAATTAGCATGGCCCTTGGAATATCCAACATTAACAAATTATAAACCACCAGTAGGCCTAGATTGGATCCTGGAACATTCCCCATCAACTAATTATGAACTACTGAGAGCCTAGCACCTGGAATATCCAAAACTAGCAAATTATGAACTACTAAGAGCCTGGCCTCTGGAACATCCAGAATTGGCAAATTATGAACTACTGAGAGCCTAGCCCCTGGAATATCCAACACTAACAATTTATGAAATACTGAGAACCTGGCCTCTGGAACATCCAATTTTAGCCAAATATGAACCACTAGTTCAAATATGAACCAATTAGGGCTATACACACGTTAATGTGTAATGATAGGGTGATTGTGAGATGAGATGGAGAACCTACAATTTAGCGTGGAATCCGAACCACGGTGGAGGCCTGTCATTCCACACATTCACAAGTTGTGAGTAATACACGTCTTGTCAGAGGTAAAGGAAGGGTTTGGCAATCAGATAAATCTGTGCCGGGACCGAAGATTGAACCCCGGACCCCCAGAACAGAAGTTTGACACCATATCCCCAGACCCCCAGCTCACCCACTGGTAGAATATCCCCTGCAAAATCCTACAAAAGCAAATATTTAACCCCTATTAGCTTGGCCCCTAGAGCATCCAACATCATCAAATTATGAACCTCTGGTTGCCTGACCCCCGGAAAATCCAATATTAGCAGATTATGAACTACTTGTAGATTATCCCTGTTATCCAACAAGTGTGTATTCCAATCCACTGGTAGTGGTAACTTGCTCTATTGCAATCTCATTAGTAATTATTTTTGGGTGACCTGGCGGTCTAGGGGTAAGGTGTCAGACCTCTGTGCTGTCGGCCGGGGTTCAATCCTCGGTCCCGGCACAGATTTATCTGATTACCAAACCCTTCCTTCACCTCTGACAATACATCTTGTGAATGTGGGGAATGCCAGGCCTCCACCGTGGTTCGGATTCCACGTTAAACTGTAAGTCCTTCATTTCATCTCACAATCACCCTACCATTACACATTAGCGTAAGTGCGTATANCAGATTTATCTGATTACCAAACCCTTCCTTCACCTCTGACAATACATCTTGTGAATGTGGGGAATGCCAGGCCTCCACCGTGGTTCGGATTCCACGTTAAACTGTAAGTCCTTCATTTCATCTCACAATCACCCTACCATTACACATTAGCGTAAGTGCGTATATCCCAAACGGGTAGTAAGACGCGGTGATAATAATAATAGTAATAATAATAATAATTATTATTATTTTTGGAAGCCGTGATTCAAACCAACCCTCGACACTCTTGAGTGAAAGCACAACATTATTACAGTAAGATATTTTTCAAGCTGTAAAGGACACTGAGAAGGAAAATAAACAAAAGAACCTAAACTTTAGTGTCTTCGCAAAGATACCAAATATCGCGTCACAAGCCAACCCTTGACAGGTGGGTCATTAGTCGGGGTAACACGACCTTGCCTTTGCCTGATAGCCTGTGTTTGGTACAGTCAAAACAAGAAATTTCATGAAATAGACAGTTCAAATTTATAGTTTTCATGATCAATTCAGAGTCAGTCATAAAATTAACGATTAGAGTTAGACTGATAAACTAAATACATTTGTAATAACGACAGTGTGTACTACAAAATTACATAAAACCAAAATATCTGGTATAAAAAGAAAATGACATATAAAATTAAAAATGAGGTAACTTTACCATTAGTATTTAATCGCTTTGAAATTAAAAAAAAAAATCAATTAACATATTACAAATGTGTTATTCTGTACACTTCAAATGCATATCTAGCTAGACCATATTTCAGCCCCATACATTAACTACTCTACCTTTACAATGGTACGTAAAAGCTTAAAAGGCCAAGTTTGACCCCTTAAAACTTGTGAACTATAATGATCGTAAATCATTTATTACATATTATAATTATACACTTGTTAAAATAGGGCAATACAATTTTTATGATCGAATGGCCTTAACACCAAAAAAGGTTCAGATACAGTTGCACCTATGTCCACCCCCATGTAAAATCTAAAAGTTCATATTGATCTTGCAAACTGTGTTGCCAGTGAATTTTGATCGTACGTTCACCCATAATAGCCGATCTAATTATATTTTTTTCTAAAATGCATTGCTTTGCGCATTCTGTAAATCTTGAATGTTGTAGATTCTTGCCATTTTTAATTTATTTGCGACTATGCACACTGCTATGGAAAGGTATATAATCACCAGCATTCCATTAATATAAGCTAAATGGAAAGGAATTCTAATGAAGTTTGAACTTCTCGGAGTCAGCGAAGAACTTTAAGATCCTCACTTGAGTTTCTTGACCGTTATGGCAGTTAGAGAAAGTGTAAATAAATACTTGGACAAAATTTTAGATCAAACATTAAAAACAAATTATTTTCAACTTAAGTTATCTTTAACGACGAAATGATGGGGCAAATAAAGATAAAATATATTGATAATTCAAGTCAATCGCTTATAGCTAAAATTAAATGCATCATAATAACTGCACATTCACATTAATATAATAATATTAAAAAGGCTCAATAGGGTTGCCTTTTCGTTGTACCAATAGAGAAATATTGTTGGTCTTTAATAGAGATAGATAAATGACAGTTGTTTTAAAAAATATAATCCACATTCTTTGATGCATGCGGCTAAGCGTCAAACTAATCTTTTCTGGTTTTTCGATTATAGGATGTCTAGATTCAATTACAACCTTGTGTAACGTGCTAATTGTATTAATTAGCTACGCTACAAGATAGAAGACCAGAAACTTCCCTAAAATGGAACTTTTGTGTGTATAATCTATTGTCTTGTGGCAAATGTTCGTCCTCTTTTCTTATTTTATGAAAGGACCATCACAATCAATGGTCAGGGCCACTCTATTACGTCGTAGTCTACCAGGCCGGGCCCAAAAAGTGGCGTGGTTTAAAACCTCGTCGGAAGTTGAGCCGTTGCTTAGCCGAGTCTAGTTACGTAGGCCATATAGGCGCACTGTTCAGTGCCTCGATATATTTGGCAGAAGTCTTAGCAAAGCAGCCCATGTCAATGTTCCAGAGTGCTAAATAATTAGACACTATTGTTAATGCGATGTTGGACAAAGGACGTGCCCGACATCAGAGCCGGCAATAGGACCAGACTGCCCAAGATGAGTCGAAGGCTACGGGTAGTGGGCGTGGCGATTTATCGGATCACCCCCAAACATAGCGAGGGTCATCGCGTAACTCCATCCATTATATTGTGCTGAGACTTGATACGTTTTTAATTTGTCTAAAATATGATGATGCATTAGCAGTTGTGCTAAGCAAGTCAATGTTTTTACTTTATCACTATCATACAGGTAGGGAAAGCAATGTGATCGTCAAAAAAAATCAAACTCGAGATTTTGAAGAATCTCGTCGTTTCATGACCTCCCAAATCCGAAAAAAATGTATTTGAATTTCCGTCTGTCTCTTTGTACCTCCAACTATAACCTAAACTATTTTACCGATCGGGCTAAATCTTGGTATCTAAGGTTTTCATAGGGTTGCCTCGAGGATTTTTCGGAATTGGATATTTAACCCTAAAATTAAGGGTAGCTTACTGAAGGGCAAAAAGAAAAAGTCAATTTTACCAAAATGGTCTCTAAAGCGTCTAAAGCTTAGGATTCTAATTCTTTTTTCAAATGATTCTTTAAGTCATTTTATTTATATTCATACTTTCAACCTTATCTTTACAGGATATTTCATCACTGTTTGTATGTACTGGCACTAGAGTGTACACAAATATCAACATAAGTAACTTTGAATGAACAAATTTTTAGAAAATTATGTTTAATACAGTTTATAGAAAAATTACGAAAACAATGGTTTCTAAACATATATGTATGGTTTTAAAACCACCAATATCTTTATTTTCAATTAAAAAAAATGTGCTCAAAATTTATCCCAGTTGAGGATACTCAAAGTTGGGCACTAAATGTGAGACCACTGAGACCCGCGCACACGTTCAGAAATCCCGGATATTTAAGAAGTGGTTTGATATTTTTAAACATAGTTTTCAACAAAATCCTGGCAAACATAAGGTTTCTCT
>CABFOV010008719.1:5340-22283 GCA_902141375.1 Timema poppense
ACCCGCCTCGGTGGCGTAGTTGGCTAGCGCGCGAGTCGTGCTGGGCTCGACTGTTGAGGACGGGGAGATCGAGGTTCGAATCTCGGTCGGGTGAACTGGGGGTGGTTTTTCCTAAAATGGTTTTCCACTCTGCCTCCACGCAAATGCGGGTTCAGTTCCTCTAATTCAACCTTACCAATTCCTAATCCATTAGAGTAATTAGTAATTAAAGCGTATAACCCAGACAGGTAGTAAGATGCAGTGCTGAAAATCTTAATCTTTATTTTCATCTACGAATCCGAATTTTAAGAAAAAATGATGAACAAAAGAGGAAATGTAAATTTAGTGGAGTGATACGATATAGAAATAGTAATAATTTTTGGATAACCACCCTTAGGACACCCGACCAAGATGCAAACCTCGATCTCCCCGTCATCGGCAGTCTAGTCCACTGCGAGAGTAGCTAGCACCTTAGACCGCGTGACCACTGAAGCGAGCTGTCAACAACTAAGATGAATCTTGAATTTCCTCTGATTTGCGATTTCAGGAGCTGATTGTATCTACTGATGTGACACTCTCGGACAGAGCCATGGAGATACTGTGGAGGTCTCTGGATACACCCAAACAGGACGTCCGACTGGCGACGCTCGTCTGGGACAGACTCCCGCAGATTCTCAACAACTGTTCCGACAGCAGCTTGAGTGAGGAGGCCTAAACATGTCTAATAAATTCCCCTTTCCGTGATAGTATTGCCCCGCTGTTAACGACGGTATTGGGTTTGGAATCCCCATCGGGTCTGCTTAGGGTGATTTTTCCTCGGTGGTTTCCTACTTTTATTATCTTCAAATGTGGGTACATTCACGACGTGAGTTTACTTGGATGTATCCTTACTCCAACAGCTGACAACTTTCACTTTGGACAGATGTAATGAAAACATATGGTAGTGTGTGAATGTGATAATTGACCAGAGTAATTTAGGCCAATATTATTTATATTTACTTGAGGTTGGGCACAATTAGCTTATTTATCATTTTATTACACTTTAAAAAAAATTATTCACAGCACTTTCACAAAACGCCTAACTTATATAGCTTCAAAATGTATTATATTTGTAAGAAGGTAAAGGAAAGGTGGATAGAAACAGATTTAAAAGGGACAAACACAATTTGGTTTTTACAATCAAAATAAGAACACAATTCACACTTTTAAATTGGCTGCCATTGGACAAAGAGGTAATTGAATGGCTGCCTTTCGAAGAAAATTGATCATTACCACCCGATCCCCCGCGACCTAGGCTTCAATTCATCGGAACTCGTCTGGAGGGCGTGTGAAATGTGCAAACCGACTTCCTAAAAGAGGAAACCAAACAACACAAAAGGGAGTAATAGTATTATTATTATTATTATTATTATTATTATTATTATTATTATTATTAGCACCGCGCCTTACTACCCGTTCGGGTTATACGCACTTACGCTAATGTGTAATGGTAGGGTGATTGTGAGACGAAATGGAGGACCTACAGTTTAACGTGGGATCCGAACCACGGGGGTAGACCTGGCATTCCCCACATTCACAAGATGTTTTGTCAGAGGTGAAGGAAGAGGTTTGGTAATCAGATAAATCTGTGCCGGGACCGAGGATTGAACCCCGAACCCCAAGCATAGAAGTCTGACACCTTACCCCCTAGACCGCCAGGTCACCGAGTAATAGTAAATTGGCATTTGTTCCCCCTTTTATATGTTTTCTCTCCTCCTTTAATTTACCTTTTTACTTACCGTATTCAATTGAATCGAACCTTTTTTGCTTTCGTTTCTTCCTTTATTTATTCTCAATTCTTGTTCTAGTGAAGAACGTTGGGTTCGTGATGTACCTCGCTTGCGTGTGTATGCCGGACAACGTCTACACCTACAACATCACCTGCGTGGCTTGCAGTTTGACCAAGATACTCACCAGGAGCGCTGGCTCTCAACTGCTCTACACCGAGGGCTTCCGTCTTTGCGACACCGTTTTGAACATTTCCATCAAAATAGGGGATAAGAGAGGTTTGTCTATTTTAATCGAGGTTTTTTTGGGGGGGGGATATTGGGAGCATGGATCTATTTACTATATCAGACTATAATACCTTCGATGTCCTAAAAAATTTGATGTCGGCCGGGTCAAATTTACTTTTTTTATAAGGGTGCGCGGGAAGGCAGTTTTCACTTTGAGTCAAGTTTGAATGAAAACGAGTTTTTTTTTAATTTCGAGTAGTAAAGAGCACTTTTTTTTATAGTGAATACTGCATAAAGTTAATAGAATTTTAACGTTTTATACATTATGCATGGATTGTAGTATAGAGAGGATTGAACCCCTGACCCCCGGCACAGAAGTCTGACACCTTACCCCTAGACCGCCAGGTTACACTTGGCAATATTTGAAATGCTTTGTGGTACTCGTGCTTGTTAGCTATTTATGAATTTCATTTGTCTAGCATCAATGGCTATGATTGTCTATATGATTGAAAATAAAGGAGAAATTTTATATTTTACTCTCTGTTATTGAGAAGTAGGTTTACTATAATATTCATGACAGTAATAAAATCGGAACCAAATGAAAATCATATTTGGTTTAATGGTACGGACAAAAGTTAAATTAGTTTCATCAAGTTTCGAAAGATAGTTTAATAAACGTTATTTTACGAATGAACCCTTTATTGAAGTATTTTTTAAATACCTTATTTATCAGTGAAAAACTAATATTCCATTTTATATGACCTTGGACAAATTTATTTGTCTGGGTCCTTGGTTTGTTTGTTCCAGTCCTGTGTTTGTACCTGGAGGACGCACGATTCCTTCGTCTCCTCCAAGACGCGGTGATGTACGCACCCTTACTTACAAGCACATTGGCTATCAAACTTCTCTCGCACATTTTCCACAACCAAACATGTCTGCAAGTCCAGGTTTGTGTTACACGATTATTAAAGTACACTGATTTGTGGTAAATAAAAAGTTATGGAATGAAGTTATTCGGGGAAAGAGTTGGGGTACAAGGAGTACATGAGATAGTAGAGGAAGCAAGACAGAGATGGTATGGTCAAGAATGAAACGAATGCAACCTAGGTCGATGGGTTGGGTGGTAACGATCAATTTTCTTCAATAGGCAGCCATTACCTCTCCGTCCAGTGGCAGCACTGTAAAGTGGGACTTTTTTTTTATTTATTGTAGAAGCCATATTGTGTGTTCCCTTTTATATGTCCCTATTTATCTTTCCTGTTCCTCCTTTCAAATAAAACAATTGAACCTCATAAAGTGAAATGAGGCTTTCCTTAAAGAGATGAATTTGTATATAATAACTTTTTTTTTCCCGGCATTTGTTTAAAGGAAGATAGGTGGACAAGGTCTAAACAAGAAAAAACTGAAGGCCCCAAAGTTCACAATTAAAATAAAACAAAACACATACCGTATTCACCCGAATATAAGATGATTCGAAAATAAGACGATACCGATTTTGAGAACTTGAAATTAGGGGAAAAGTTTTTTATTAATTTTTATATTGTTCACTATTTAGTCAGCAACAATAAAAATTAAAATAATACTATCAATCAATATTATTCAAATACTATACATTGATTAAATTTCCATTGCTGCAATGCATATTTTATTCTGAGTAACATCATTATCACATGGACGAATCAATTATTATAAAATATTGTGTTTTAATATAAAACTAGTTTAAAACACACCAAAAAACTTTGTCAGTCATCATCGCATTCAATTGTTTTGTAATCGCTGAAAACAACACACATAAAATATTTAACTATGTGAATATCTGCTAAAATGAAGAGAAAAAAAATGCTGGTTTGTGTTAGAATTTAAAGAAGTGAATACCTTTTATTTGTAAAATAAACATATACCGATGTATCAGTATTATACAACATACGAATGTTGACCTTACACCAACACTTTTCTTCGCGTGCAAATATAAGACGACCCCCGACTTTTCGAGGTCGAAAACTGAAAATAATCCTTGTCTTATATTCGGCTAAATACGGGTAGTTATATAATTTTCGGGGTACATCAGTTTCCTTCTTTAGCGGAAGAGAGTAAAAAAAACGGACTGGCTAGAAGTAGATCACGGTCACGGTTGCCTGTTTTTGTTGAATCAAGAAACAGGCAACAGCAGAATCTAAAAGTAACCATGACCTACCTCTAGCCAGTCTGTTTTTTTACTCTCTACCGCTGAACAAGGGGACTGATGTACCCCAAACATTACATAATTGTGTATTTTAGTTGTGAACATTTAAGTCTACAGTTTTCTGGTAAATGTTTAGGCCTTTCCCCTTCTATCCTCTTTTCAATGTTCGTTATAGTCCAGCCGCTCGGCGCCCTTTTTTTCTTTCGGTTGTTTACAGTACTGGTACCGTTGCTTATATTTCAGTGTGAGACTGCTGTCAGATTGCGCGGGGACCATCTCCTGGCAATTCTAGGTTCAGATAACGCAGCAGCGGTTTCTTCTTTGGTCCAGTTGACGCGCATCATGCTGATGAACACGTTCCACCGGCCACTTGTCAGGCTGGAAGGAAATGAAGAACAGATGTCTGAAGAGTTTATCAAAATTTTCTACTTCAAACTTCAATCTTTGTGCATTGTGGTGAGATACAAAAATATTGTTGTTGTTGTGTAAATTTGAGGTATTATTATTATAATTATTATTAGCACCGCGTCTTACTACCCGTTCGGGTTGTACGCACTTACGCTAATGTGTAATGGTAGGGTGATTGTGAGATGAAATGGAGGACCTACAGTTTAACGTGGAATCCGAACCACGGTGGAGGTCTGGCATTCCCCACATTCACAAGATGTCTTGTCAAGAGGTGAAGGAAGGGTTTGGTAATCAGATAAATCTATGCCGGGACCGAGGATTGAACCCCGGCCGCCAGCACAGAAGTCTGACACCTTACCCCTAGACCGCCAGGTCACCTACTAAATTTGAGGTAAATTTAAGCAATGTATAGGGGTGTGCTCCACTTTATCGATTTCAAGTAAACCCGAAATCAAAAGTATGAAAGTTTCTCTAAGGCAAATTGATGTTTTAATATTATTGTTAGTTGTTAAGTGGCGGAGAAAAAAAAATTATTGAGCGTATTTATTAAAGGTGGGTCGAATCTACTATTGTATGACTTTACCTTTAAATCCGAATCTAAATCTTTGAAAAAGTTACTAACATAAGTGGAAATATTAACTAAATGTTAACATTCTTTCTAATAGTAAATTCATTTTAACATTCAGTTAAGTGTTAAATTACTGCTCTGAGACCTGGTTGTTAAGTTCATCCTATAATTATAGTATTAAAGCTTTAAAACTCTCAAAAAAATTTTACTTGAAATATCCAAAAAGATTTTTTTTTTAAAGAATTTGAGTCTTGAATCTAAAATTTTATTGAATCCTTGAATCTCAAATATAATAAAGGATTCGAGAGATTTGAGGTTTAATCCCTAATTTTTTGTACAGTATGAAACAACAACAAATTTTCAAATTTGCCTATGATTAAAAAAAAAAAAGTGGATTTATCACATCCCTAGCACAATTAAACCGTTATATGTTTTTTTCTGTACCAGGGTGGCGGTGATGTCTCGGGTTATTGGAAGTTCCTGAACATGCTACTGGAGCACTGCTGTAGCAAACAGCACCTGGAGCCGCTGCTAGTCTACCTGGCGACTCAGCCTTGGAACCACCGGCTCATAACCGCCGGACTCGAGCAGCCGGCGTCTTGCGCGCCGGAGGTGCTGCGTTTCACTTCCGCGTGGTTGCAGTGCTACCATTACGCTGTCAACACTCGCATACCTAACAGGGGCGGGAAGGTATCACACAAGATGGCCGCACGACCCTCCCTGCTCTACAGGACTCTGAAGTGCGTGGCTGTTAAGATTGCCGGACACGACGGTCAGACCGGAGAACTGATTGGCGCCGAGCAAGTGGTAAAGGAACTACAACTTAAGGTGGGTCAAATCTTGTTAAACACTTTGTTAGATTACTACACCCTTGTTTCCTCTACTACCTCATGTACTCCAACATCCTCATTACATGTCCATACCATCTCAGTCTTGCTTCCTCTACTATCTCATGTACTCCAACATCCTCATTACATGACCATACCATCTCAGTCTTGCTTCCTCTACTATCTCATGTACTCCAACATCCTCACTACATGTCCATACCATCTCAGTCTTGCTTCTTCTACTATATCATGTATTATCTGTAGCCCAAATCTTGCCAACTTCATTCCTAATCCTGTTTTTCCTCGTGACTAATCAAAGTTGAAGTTAACATGTATTAAAATTAAAGTCATTTTTATCTTTCAGGATTTATACTCTGTTCAGGTATTTTCTAGTTATGCTATGGAATCCTTAAAGTATTAGAAACCTAACTTGATTGATTGTGTGTGTGTGTATATAAAATGGCACTCATAAAACTAACCATTAAACTGGTTATCTTTTGTTTTTTCCTAAACAGATTCGTCAGATTGAACCAGCTGTGTATGAATGATTCTCCGATTCATTTAAAGTAATCAATATGATTTAGATAAAGATATTATAATATTGTCAGAACCGATAAATACAAATGATTTTAATTCCTTAAGCCTGTGAAAAAAAAGTAATATTTAAAAATTTGAAATTAACTGGAATCTTTACATACTAAGTATGAAGGGATTATTTTATAAGATAAAAATATTTCAATCATAGATTAATATAATACAGTATTTCATAGTTGTGTGTACTGTTGTCCGATGCAAATGAAATATTAGGTTAAATTAGTCGTATTCAGTGAAACCTCGTTAAACCAAACCCTGGTAGTCTAAAACTCCAGATAATCCAAACAGACTTTTCAGAAAAATGCTAAACAAATCAAGTCAAATGAAATATATTTTATCGGTTAACAATCTCAACGTTAAAATAGAATTGTAAGAAATAGTAATATCTAATTTTAAAAAAAAACCATTTTAATATTTACATGTTGTAGTCATCACAGTGTTTTTTTCTAGTAATTAAGATTAATTACATTACATCATCATCATCATGGACTGTTTCCAGGTTTATTTAGTAAAATGCCTCCATCTCTCTCTGTCCTTCACCATTCTTCTCCTCTCGCTTGCACACTTGCTGCTATCTGTTCCTCTCATCTCTTCTTTGGTCTTCCTTGCGATCTCTTCCCTATATACCTCATATCTATCATATCATATATATATATGTATAAAATCAAAATCTGAATCCTAGAAAATATGACACACATAATAATTTAAACTTTCTCGTGTTGGTATGATCTTTTTCACTCGATTGTGTTTTTGTTCTCCTAAGTTGTAATAGGAAATACTATCAGTAACTAAATGTCGACAATAGTTTGCTAATAATCTCCGTTAATTATAACATTCATACATTCAGTTAAGTGTTAAAAATTAATGTTCTGGTGTATATTTGTTATGTTGGCACTATAGTAATGTTGGGATAGGTCACTAACAACCAACAACAATCGTGTTTTAACAAAAAAAAACTCAGATTGTTTACAAAAACTCAAATATTTTCCAGGATTTGAAGATTTGATGGATTTATCCTTGTTATTTTTTTAAACCTATTTTTATTCATTAGTGTAATATTTGTGTCAGTTATTCAACATATTATTATTATTGTTGTTGCTATTACTACTACTACTCCTCTGTTCCAAGAATCCAACCCTTTTTTTTATCCGTGTGGCTAAGGTCAATGAAAATCTAGAAATGTCAGGAGTTTTTGTGATTGATCAAAGAAAGTGTTATTTTTGGTATTCTAGGGAATATGATTAGTTGCGTCTTATTCAAACACTGATTTTAATCGTGTTTATGTTTATTTATTTTCAAGTGCATTCTCAAAAGTAATTCTTCATAACACAATGAGTATTTTGACATTTAATATATACGGTGAGTCTTTAATCAGAGGTCCTCCACCTTAGTTCAGTCGGTAGTGTGCCTGCCTATTAAGCTGACGATTCCGGGTTCGATACCCAGCTTGGCCAAAAAATGTATCAAATGTGTGTGTTACCCTTTTTTTCACCGAGATGAATTAACAGCAGGTGTGTCTGTTCTAGATTTAAATTAGTTTTTAAGTCATGGGCTGATATAATAAGTTGGTTCATGAAAGTTCATGTTAAATCCTTCAAATAAATTAAAAATGAAAATTTAATCAGGGAAATTGTGATAATCACAAAAATAATGACATAAATACATTTTTTTTATTGTTTTCAAACAAGAGTGGAAAAAAAATTAATAAAAAAACAGTAATGTGTGTTCATTATTTATACATGTGCTAACATTAATATTGCTTTGTAAAATTATCAACACATTTAGTTCAAACACACTTTTAATTTATTATTGTGAGTATAATACACTTTTAAATTTCTAGGGGTATGTAAAGCTTCCAAAAATAATCCCGGCATTGACAATTACGAGGCTTTGCCATGAAAAAAAAAATTGATAGAATGATAGCTAATAAACACATCTGTTTTAAATTTCAGTCATTTTACTGTGCTGTTATGAACAATGGTCGCCAAAAACCGGTAAAACTCATGGAATTTCGCAAAACCTAGTAAAAAAAATGGGAATATTTGTTAATTGGAGACATTTAACTGAAAGCTTAAAATAGTAGGTCTTTTGATGGAAGAAAACGTGAATTTAAGAATCAAGCGTGTTGATTCAAACATGTCTAAGCACGCCTTAAACAGGGGTTGTGTAGTTACATAAGAGGTGTTTCTCCTTCATTCTTAAGTCATCTTGTTTTAAACATAAGTTACATCACTTCACAATTAGTAATAAAATGTAATTTTCCATCAAACTGACTCTTTTCTTTGATCTAAGCTGCCTGGAAAAATATGATTCCTTCTGGAAAACCTGGAAAAATACAAGGAATTATAAAATATTTGGTAGAATATATTATTTAAAAATAACTAATATTATAGTTTTTTACTAACCTTAAAAAATATCCAAACTTCAATCAATTTTTAGAGAATATTAAAAATATTCATTCAACTTTGGTTTGAATAAAAGTAAAGTCTTTACACACCCTTATATACATTTTATTTTGAAATAATCGACGAATCTAACTGGTTAATGGGTAATATCTTCTTAAACTGCAATCAAACAAAAACTTTTTCAAATATAATATTGATTGTTCATCATGTTTGTATCTATGGAATTATATATTTAACTTTATAAATGTTTAAGATAGGTATAAATTAAATCATTGTTTGTAGCTTGTTCTTAATAAAATAAGTGTTATTGTGTTTTAAAACATTGGTTGTGTCACATAAATATTTAATAAGTATTTTATAAAATCAACCGCCAGACAGCTTACTCTTTAAGGAGAACCTTTTTTTTCACTTTACGAGGTGATTTTATTAAGGTACAGGAAAGGTCGATAAAAACATGTTTTTTTTTCTTTTAGAAAGTTGCGTTGCGTGTTTCACACTCCTCCCTGATGAGTTCCAATAGAATGATACCTGGGTCGGGGGATTGGGCGGTGACGATCAATTTTCTTTAAGAGGCAACCATTACATCTTTGTCCATTGGCAGCAGTGTAAAGTGTGAACTGTGTTCTTCTTTTCATTGTAAAGGCCATATTGTGTTTGTACCCCCTTTTATATGTTTCTATCCACCTTTCCTATACCTTCTTCCAAATATTAAACATGGATACAGTATCTGAGAAGGAGTGTTGAAAATATTAACATAAAAATTTCACTCGTTCTCGAGAAAACTGACATTTCCAAACGTATGATTGTACCGCAAGACCTGTCCGGTAGCTAGCGCCATCTACGGTTTCTGTGATTCGTCTGTTCTTATTGGAGCGGAAGGATACTTCGGTCTGTTGTGAAGCCACGCCTTTCGCCCACCCACCATCACACAAAATATGTTTTAAACTTGAGCTCAACAGGGCCAAGGGCCTTAAGTACCTACATTATTTGTGAAAAGTGACAGTTAAAGCTCATATGATTCCAAATAATTGTCAGAAAAAAAAAGTTCCTTCATATTTATGTCAATATTACAAAAGTTGTCAATCAGTTATAAACAATTGACAGGTTTTCTACACTGTTTTTGTTTTAACTCAATTCAAAATAAGTTATTAATGCGGAAGTTTTCTAAGTTGTTGTTTTTATAAAGGCTAAAAGACATCAATTAAATTTGTGTTTTGAAACAGTGTGACATAATCTACACTGCATATCATCGCTGAGGGAAAAGCATGGCTACTATTGGGAAACAGCGTTGTGGTTCTCTCGTTTTCATGTGGTCAATCTTTCCTTTATCTGTGAGACAAGTGTGGCAACGCTGGTTAGTCGATGTTGCCAAGTAGCTCCTTCTTACCCCAATACACCAGCTTCAGACATAACTGAGAACAAGGAGATTTGGCAACAGTTAACTGGGAGAAAGTGAAGACAAAGCTTTTCATACCTTAATACATGCAGTTACCTCCTAGGTGATATTGGGTGTATTAGAGAAGAAGGGAGATTTCAGTCACCATCACTTGTGTCAATGTTCACAGGTGTGCTTTCTCCACTGATTCAACCTATTGGTTTATTTCCATATTCTTAATTTCCATGTTTTAAATTATCGTAGAATCATGAGTGATCTCTAGAACAGCTTCACCTCTCCCTGCACCTACTAATTATTATTATTATTATTATTATTATTATTAGCACTGCGTCTTACTACCCGTTCGTGTTATACGTACTTACGCTAATGTGTAATGGTAGGGTGATTGTGAGATGAAATGAATGACCTACAGTTTAACGTGGGATCCGAACCACGGTGAGAGGCCTGGCATTCCCACACATTCACAAGACGTCTTGTCAGAGGTGAAGGAAGGGTTTGGTAATCAGATAGATCTGTGCCGGGACCGAGGATTGAACCCCGGTCCCCCCAGCACAGAAGTCTTGACACCTTACCCCCTAGACCGCCAGGTCACCTGCAACTACTAATGACACAATTAAATGTTTTTCATCTTGTTGGTTTTTGATATTTACAATCCTGTTTTTTTTTATGGCTATGGATGTTTTCAAAACAGATAGTAGAGTCCAATTTTAACAAGAAAACGAACTTTTTTTTTTTCATGATCAACATAGATAACATTGATTACATTTTATTATATATATATATATATATTAATGTGTTGATAATATGTAATATCTATCCGACACCACATCTCAGTCGGTAGGGTGTCTCTCTACTGGAATAAGGCTCCCAGGTTCGATTCCTGGCATGGACAAAATTTTTTATCATAGGATAAATGTGGGTTTACTTTTTAAAAGTGATGAATTACTTGACGTATGAACCCATGAAAGTAGATCTAGTATTTAATAGGTATCCTAGTTGCCCTTTCTAAGAAAATTTTACTATACTACCAGAATTTCTTACTTGCTTTCTATGTATTTCCCTTCGGATCTGGATTTATCAAAGTTGTCGATGTTTACGGGCGAGGTCTGCTTGCGCGTTGCACGAAACATCCCTTAAATGAATTAAGCCTCACATCGATTTCTCCTTCTTCGAGCTATAAATAATCAAGGTTTTAAACATATAATCTATTAATTTTTATTTATTTAAGAGTTTCATAATCGTTATTTATTTATTAATAATTGTATTATATTTAGTATAGGAAAGGTGGATAGAAATGGATAAAAGAAACAAACAATATGGCTGTTACAATAAAAAGAAGAAAACAGTTCACATTTTACACTGCTGCCACTGGACAAAGAAGTAATGGATGCCTATTGAAGAAAATTGATTTTTACCACCCAATCCCCCGACCCAGGTTTCATTCGTCTCTGCCCTATCTAAGTGTTCTATTATTTTTTTTACAATTTACCCTTTTCTCTCCCTTTTATTTTTTGGTTTCCTTTTCTTAAGGAATTGTGTTGTGCGTTTCACACTCTTTCCTGATGAGTTCCGATAGAATGAAACCTAGGTCGGGGGATTGGGCGGTAGCGATTGATTTTCTTGAACAGGCAACAATGGAAAGTGTGAACTGTGTTCTTCTTTTCATAGTAAAAGCCGTATTGTTTTTGTTATATTTAATATGTTTCTTACAAATATATATTGAATTATTAAGACTTTACCCACTTCAGTGGGTAAATGGTCTAAGGCGTCACTCTCTTGTTAGACCGGGGGAGATCGAGGTTCAAAACCCAATCTGATCTTCCGAGGGTGAACCCGCCTCGGTGGTGTAGTTAGCTAATCCACCAGTTTCGTGTTGAGCTAGACCGCCGAGAACAGGGAAATCAAGGTTCGAATGGCGCTCGAGTGAACTAGGGGTGCTTTTTCCCCGAAATGTTTTCCCACGCAAATATCGGTACACTTCCTCTAAATTCGATTTAATTCGCTGTATCGGTGTAAATATGTGAATAGCTTGGGGTGATGATGGTTGCACCAGAAAATAAAAAAACTTGTTCTAGTCCAAGTTTAAGTTAGCGTAGTCATCGAACCGTCATCACCTGATCTGTGTGGTATATCTCATGGTAGCAGGAGGGAGAAATGCACTCCCTGACACACCGTAGTCTTGGCAGCCCCGTCATATGGGTGCACGTTGGACTCTGCTCGCAGGCAGACTCAAACTCTTGAAACGCCATCTCCTTCAAACACGGGGGAAAAAAATGCTTAAAAAATGACTTATTAAACAAACAAAAAAGGCAAGAATAATTACTTAAAAATCTAAAATGGCAAAAAAAAAACCTTATAAAATATACATTTCTTCAACCAGAGGATCATGATCATAGTTTATGTACAACATTGTCTCTGATGGACCAAAAAGAAAAAAAGATGTCATCAAAATCCGAATCCTGGTTATAAGTTATAGCTTAGACAGATAATACAGATCTCATCAGTTGATTAAAAGCCATGTTGATGAAATATACCTCTTCAGCTTCATAACTCCCTGTTATCTTCAATCCAGTTTATGTAAGACACAATGACCAATCATCGATAATCATTATCTATCTACACTCACAGAAATAATCCAGGAAAGAGTGGGGGGGATACATGGAGGTGCAAGGAAGACCAATAATGATCTGGGAAGGGCAGATAATAGGTAGTGCGCAGGTGAGAGGAGAAGAATGGAAGAAATTAAAGGAGGAAGATGGAGGCATTTTACTAAACTGACCCAGCCACAGGTTGGAAACAGTTGATGGTTGAAATAATTATTGATATAGTCTCGGGTTACAGTCATACTTGTTGTAACGGATTGACATTGACGATCAGGGTTTGAGTCCCAGCTAGATGCTTTAAGGGACGAATTTATCATCTATGCACACTAACACGGATGATTTTGATCTATGTTATCACTTCTTATACTTTGGATTAAGTAATTTCTGTGTGACACCTTAACTCAAATCTTTGAGGGTCACCGATTCGATTCCAAGCAAGAATGTAATTTTTTTAATTATTGGTGAATTTAGGGCATGCCCGTTCACTATAATTGAATGTGATTTAAAGTTAAGTTAGTTTGTAAGTCGTATACTGGTATAGTATATTTAATACACATAATGAAAAAAACTTGGGTTGAATATAATATGTAAAATATTTTTTTTCATTGTAATAATTTTAGATAAGTTACTTGTGAGTATAAATTAAAAAGATCAGTTTGGATTAGTTTTTTTTTAAAAGCTATTGTCGAATTATAAAATTGTCACTTACATTTTTGCTTGTTTCTTTATACTGAAAATCAGGAAACGTGAATATTTCTCGTTTGCTGTCATGAGCCAAAACTACGCCTGGAAGAAAATATGCAACCAGCCACACAGAAATGTGTGTTGTGGTTGCGGCCATCTTGGATAAATCAATAAAACTGCTCTGTGGAAAGAGAAACTGTTTCGGAGCTTTTAATTTGGTCAAATATCAACTCGACTATGTTAAAACAAACACACAATTCTTTTTTAAATAATATGTGTCAAAATAATAATATTGAAAAATAAAAAAGAAGCTTTTGGAAATAATTTATTTTAAAATACATTTTTGTAAACTCGAACACAATCTCTTTTTATCTATTTTGTACATTTTTCACTTTTAATATAGAATAACAATAACAGTGACTTATTTATTTAAAAAGTTCAACAAAACAAATCGTTTTGAAAATCGAAGAAAAGCGCTAGTAATAATTGGTAACTGATGGGCAGGCGCGAATTTTGAATAAGGAATGAAAGTGATATTTTAACGGCTGGATTTTCTTAACGTTCTAACCTTACGTGTAATATATTTTATTTTATGTTTTAAAATAACAAAACCCATCCTAACTTGATATAAATTGTCATAAAATAAAATATAAAAGTGTACTAATTTGTTCCTGGTCAGGATTAGGTCATTTAAAAGCGCCAAAGGTTCTCGATTCTTCCAGGCCTGCCAACGCTTCAACTAAAAATAACTTCATATAAATTTCCAACTTGTAATTAATTTAAATTTAAACTGTTCATCTTTCACAATCAATAAGACTTCAGAGTATTTTTTTAGTGATGCTATAAATAAATATATACAAGGTATACTTTGAGTACATTGTTGTAAATGGTACATAAAAATATGACAAAGTATAACATAAATCATTCTTAAATAATTTTACCCTTAAAGATGTAAATAAAAGCTTAGAAACCGAACGGGTAGTAATATGCTGTGCTAAAAAAAAAATCAATGGTTCTTATATAAATATTAAATGTGTTTCTATTTCCATAAAGGTTATTAATTAAGTAATATCTATAATACCAATTGAGGCGTGTTTTGGCGGGGAGGTTGAATCCCCCCCCCGTCAGCCCTTTAACTTACCTATCTCCCGTAAATAATGATCAGCCTTGTATTTTCGTATTTCTCCTCAATGCCTACTCTATTTAAATCTAATTTTCAAAAGAATATATTTATCTGACGGCTAGAACGTATTCACATGTCAATTTATGAGATTTGCAGCTGTCACTTTTGATAGATACCTATATAATAATAGTAATTAAAAATTATACATTCTGGTCGTACAAAGAGTCTTCCTATGAAAATTGGACCGTAACTGAATGAAGTCTTGTACAATATACATGTACAATATTGTTTATATCTTAGTATATTAATAACAAATATAAAGAAAATACCCTTTTACGAAGGATGTACAATATTTTTTTTAAGCTCTTCTTCTTTTTATTGTAAAATGTACCCGTAGTGATTTCTTGACTTTTATTTTAAGTCACTTGACTCGCATTGCACTTGGTCGCCTTTTTATGGGAAGGTGAGTGGTCATATTTCGAATCCCGGCCGGCTACATTGAGAAGTGAAAATATTATCTTTTCACCCTTTCACCCTGCCAAAGTGGACATATTTTATCTAATAAAGTATATTATACTCCTCTTATCTTAATATTTAGATTAAGTTGTTTACCTTTATGTGAACAATATAAAAATATGCGTGGGCATATATTAAAGTAAACCAATCGGACTTTCATTGTTGATAAGATTACAAAATATGACATATACTTAAAACATTAACAAATAATCGAAATAATATTTTAATTACTAGACTACAAGTACATTATTTTATAATTCTGTTTGATAAAAATAATTTCGTAGCTTCTTAATCGCAAATTCCGACTTGGTGCATTCAACAATATAAGCTTTTCTTCTACCATAGTTGCAACGCAATTCATGCAAGTTTAAATTTTACCGCGCTTCATTTTCGAACGAAGTGTTCCAATATCGATTCGTTTCACGAATAATAACATCGCTTGTTTGTCAAGCGAGACTTTATGAAGTCACACTTTGGTCGGATGGAGTACGTTCAGAAAGCCCTTTGAGAGTTTATTGATCGTCGCTGTCGTAAGTAGCCCTGTGCGAGGCTAAAGCTAAAATTCCCCCGCTTTTATCCAGGGCCGACCTCTGTCGGACGCGGCAGAATTGTGCAAGGCCACAGAGAAGCAACACACCACTGGTCCGCTCAGCGCCGCGCGGAAAACAATCTAGACTCGTCTGTCACTCCGTGTCGTTACGTTCGTTCGAAGCTCGTCTTTTGTTGTTCAACGGCTATCGTTTCTGTTTTGTTTTTGTTTGACAAGTCACTGCTGGCGCGACCATCGGAGAAAGGTAAGGTTGATTAAATATTCAAGTTTCAATCAATTAACGGTTTGTGGTAATTTATATAGTTAGGTTGGTGGTTAAAAGCTATTTTTATTTTTTGAACCAGTAACTTTTTAATTCAATGTTTTGAATTGTATGTAGAAATAATGTTATTAGGAACGTATTTGTTTGACTGATTTAACAATAAAATAAATATTTATTAAAATATGAATACATGAAATTGGCAGACCATAAAAGTTTTAATAAAACTATCATAATAATATAACCTCTAATATATAGTAAAGGTGTCGGAATTGCTAATGTAAGTTAATACTAAAGTGTTTAGAAGAAAACACTAAACAAATTTAATACCGTAAAACAAAACTTTTTTTTCTTAAAGGTATGTTTTTTTGACTCCTCTATTAATTTACAAAAAAAAAGTTTAATGACTTTAAAGGTGTAAACAAATAGGTAGGTGAAACCTTGCACGTAGTTTTTATTTTCTTACAGGGTAGGTTATTGTGAGTGTGAAATTGTTAGAGCTCAGTTTTTGTATTGACCCTGAATAATGCATTCTAGTAATTCATATTGCCCCATTATTATATCATTTAGTACAGTCCCGTTGTAAAAAAAGCCAACACAGCCCAGGTTTTTCTTAAACTAACCCACTATTTTGTTTTATTATGAACAAAACCGTACGTGTATTTCTGTATCTTTACAACTCTTCTCCCATTTGACTCGGAAGAGTTTTTAATTCGCGTTAAAGACGGGTAAATACTATCATCACATATCGGTCGCCACTGATGGATAAATGTTTAGGTTCGAATCCCGGATGGGGGGCTTGCTTGAAACAATGTTTGTTGAGAGTTAAACTCGATAAACATTTTGAAACCTCTT
>CABFOV010008720.1:7745-22281 GCA_902141375.1 Timema poppense
ATATATATATATATATATATAATATATAGTCCCCTCTACTAGGCCAATATTTTATTTATTTTGGTCAAACGCTTTTTTTTAATACTTAAATACTGAAATTGACTTGCGATCTATTCTATACCACCTTATTAATTCATTGAAAAAAGTTTTCTAAAATCCAAAAACACTATCTTCTCTTTTAAAGAACCCTTAAGCGTTTCCAAGTAAATAACTCTAAGGTAATATAAACCTTAGAGCAGATTTCTAAACTCTAAATGGTTGTAGATTAGTGGTAGCATAGCTTCCCTTTCACCCCCTTTTATCCCCTTTCCAAAATTCATGTCCCCCCTTCTTTCCTCCGTGTTGGAACTTCACAATACCCCCACACCATCCACCTTCCGCTAACCCAACCAATTCCTGTTTGCGGGGGACGCGCTATTTTCATGCAAATCGACAGACAGCGCTGCGGTCGGACGCGGATGGAATTGTACAGGCGGGAGATGAATGCTAGGCGCGGTTCTTATTAATGTGGCACCAGGCAGGGTTTGCCGGGGTTCGCTTCACCGCCCCTTTGCACCCTTCACAGCATCAATTATTTAACCCGCCGAATAAACCCCATCTTCCTCTTTGCTTGTGCTTCTCCCAATTTCCCAAGACATTTATTTGGATCCGTCAAAATACTCGGCCATTACTTATCGTCATTTTTTTTATGTCAGAAAAAGTTTTTGGCAGCATTTTTTAAATCGAGTTTTGGTTTTGTATATATTATTTAAAACATGCAGCTATTTGCATTTTTTTTCTTGTACATCGCATCTTTTATTTTCATCTTTTCTTTGTACCTGTTCGAGCTATACGTATACATCATTTACTCTTGTTGAGTTTGGATGGAGAAGGCTTAGTTTTAGAGTAAATGTACCCGAATTGGTTTGGAGGTGTATTGGAGAATAATTGAGGAAAAACCACCGTTAGTAAACCTGATCGGGATTCGAGCTCTGATCCCCCTGTCATGGGTAATCCAATTTGTGCACCACGTCTTACTACCAATGTTGGCTATACACCTATTAGCACGACTGAGCTAGGGACGAGGAATGTAGGATTCAGAGAACATGTAACCGAATTTTTGTGAAAAAATAGTTGGAAGCCTTTCAGGAGAAATAATTTTAGTACATCCAGCCGGGATTTTAACTCTGACCTCTCCATTACTGGCAAAAAAAACAATCAACTATATGTGACTGACGCCTTAGCCAATGTGGCTTCAGTGCCGGTAGCTACTACTGGTATTAGTATAAAACATTATTAATTCTACTCTTTAAGGTTTTATATTCCATCTTATTTTGCCAACTTCTGCCTCTATGAAAATTAGTAAGTATTAAATATAAAACACCACAACAGTTAATGTACTCACATATTTATGGGAATCAAACTACTTTATTTGTTTACAGAAACCATTTTGAATGAATGAAGATTAATTTTATAGTTTCCTTTTGTACTTCCATAGTAATTATGATGATTATAAAATAATTTAGAACAAATCTACAGTGATATATTTTTGTTTGTTACAACACTCACATATTATCTATTCTGTGTGGTATTCTCTCGTTTAGAAATATACTGGGGTGATAGGGTGAATGAGGGGTAAGAGGAGAGGGATCCTATAAATTAATTTTCTTATTAACGACTATTTTAAATTTAAATAGAGATATTTGTAATTTTGAAGAGTAGTCCTAAATGTTTTTACCACACACGTTTCAAAATTGTAATTGTAAAGTTGTTTAGCTAATTGAAATATTTTTCTTCTCTATTGTAGTTTTTTTATATTTGTGCATCTCATTTCTATATTAAGTTCTTTGGAGAAGTCACTGAGAGAATAATTTTGTATGGAAAAATATTAGCAATTCAATTTTGTTCCCCTTTGGTGACGAAGTTCCGGCATAAATATATTATGTGAAAGAGAAACGTTGGGGTTAAAAACCCGGTTGAGTGGACTGAGTTTTTATGAAAATGTATTTCCTACTATCCCTCAGTCAATGAGTGTGTATTTATTCTGAAACTCTACATTCCTCCCTCCTACTCTCTTAGCATAATAAATGAACAAGCACTAAGACACGGTGAAAAATAAATTCGGTTAAGTGTTTGAGTCCTGAGACCCGTCTCGGTGGCATATTTAGCTTACGCGCTTGATTCGTGTTGAGCTTTACTGCTGGGGACGGAGAACTGGGGTTGTTTTTTCATAATGGCTTCCTACTACCCCTTCATGCAAATGCGGGCTCACTTGCTCTAGATTCAACCTTCCAAATCCCTAACCCATTAGTGTAGATAGTACATAAGCGTATAGCTCGAATGGGTAGTAAGACACGGTGCTAAATATTATTATTATTATTATTATTATGTTTGACTCCCGAGCTAGGAATTCCTAGTTCGCTTCTTTGCATGCCAAACAACTATCTATGGTAAAATTTGGTTTCCTTCTATCCGCAAATTATTTAATAGAAAAGAGATGCAGAGTTACTTTTAGTCTGTAAGTCATGTGTTGATAAAATCAGTTGGTTCAAAAACGCATGTTGAACACCCCTAGTAAAAATGTTAAACAAAAATACACAACACAGCTCCTAAGACCTGCTGGCATTGGGAATATAATTTGTTTGCGCATCAACTCTTGAAAAAACCCCACCTTTTGCAGACATGTGTTGTTTTTAATAGTATTATTACCCACCTCGGTGGCGTAGTTGGCTAAAGCGCTAGTTTACTGTTGAGCTAAACTGCCGAGGACAGGGGAGATTGAGTTTCGAATCTAGGTTAACTTAGGGTTGGGTTTTTCTAAATGGATTTCCACTCTTCCTCAACGCAAATGCTGGTTCACTTCCTCTATTCCTAATCCATTAGCATAATTAGTACTTAAGCGTGTAACATGAACGGTTAATAATAGTATTATTTCACACCTCTCAAGCTTGAATCACACGTTTACCGAAAATAAAAATCTGAATCTTCCTCATTGGCGTAGCAATTCACACGCTGTAAGTTGGCCCATGATGCATTTCAACGCTAACTTAAAATAGCTTACTATCAACATATTTGATTTTTTACTGGATAAACATATATTTTTGATCATCCTCACGATGGATGTTTTCAAATTATAACGCTGTGTAGTGGCACAATCCAACAAATCGATACACACGTGGTGACCTGGCGGTCTAGGGGTAAGGTGTCAGACTTCTGTGTTGGCGGCCGGGGTTCAATCCTCGGTCCCGGCACATATTTAACTGATTACCAAACCCTTCCTTCACCTCTGACAAGACATATTGTGAATGTGAGGAATGCTAGGCCTCCACCGTGGTTCGGATTCCACGTTAAACTGTAGGTCCTCCATTTCATCTCGCAATCACCCTACCATTACACATTAGCGTAAGTGCGTACAACCCGAACGGGTAGTAAGACGCGGTGCTAATAATAATAATAATAAAAAGAAAAGGGGTACATCTTGTGGACATGAAATAATACTAGCGCTTCTAACGGGGGGTTGAACACTGGTCTCCCAAATTGGAGTCCAGCATGTTAGTGTAAACAAACCTAACGCCTAATATGGTACATTATAAGTATATGCTTGATTATAATAAGTGTGTGAATTGTATTTAAAGAATAAAAAGTATGTTTTAAAATATACAATATATTAATATAATTATGTATAAATAATATGTATTATTTGTTGTTCGTGTATAATTATATTTGTGGTAGGCCTTAAACATGTGGGCTTAACACATAGTATAGTATGAAAATTTAATATATAATAGATTCTATAAAAATTATAGCAATATACATTTATCTTATTGAACCCCTATATAATATATTCTATTATTAGACTATTTTAAATTAAATTCAGTTTATTGTTATATTAAATGTAATATATTCTGCTGTTACTTACATAATATATGTTATTGTTATATTATATATTGTATTTTATTATTCTCTTATATATTATGTTTATAATTATACATACGTTACGTATATATAATATATAGCCTACTATAATATTTCCCCTTATTACACAGTCCATGTGTCACGTGAGGGAACAATCCCCCAAAATCCCGCTTAGCGTTTACAACCAAACAGCAGGGATAATCATGTTCACGTGATCATTTGAATTTCAAATCCACCACAACTCTTTGTAAACTGTTCAAGCAAGCTCACCAGAACACCGGAGTTGTTTGATTTAAAGTGTTTTTGTGGTTGATAAAACATTTCATTTCGACTCTAAAACACATGGAAATATAGCGAGGTTTCCTGTATCAGATCGATGTTTTATATTTCGATAGACACAAAAGGAAACAAAACTGACTCGTCAATACGTCAGATTATTTCAGGGAATAATATTTAGAGGTATTTTAACGAGTTAGTATTGTTTGTTTTTACATACTTTTATTTTATATTTATAAAGAGTTTTTATGATAACACAAAATATATGTAAACCTTTAGTTAATTCATTAAAAACAACATATTTAAATGTATTTATTTTAACGATTAATTTTTGAAATCCTGAGAGTGTTTAGCCATGAAAGTAATACCAACTAGTTTTTGAGTAATAAGTGATCATTGGAGGGATGTAGGAGCTGGTTTTTTTAGTAATTAGTGATCATTGGAGGGATATAGGAGCTGGTTTTTGAGTAATTAGTGATCATTGGAGGGATGTAGGAGCTGGTTTTTTTTAGTAATTAGTGATCATTGGAGGGATGTAGGAGCTGGTTTTTGAGTAATTAGTGATCATTGGAGGGATGTAGGAGCTGGGTTTTTGAGTAATAATTAATCATTGGAGGGATGTAGGAGCTGGTTTTTGAGTAATAAGTAATCATTGGAGGGATGTAGGAGCTGGATTTTGAGTAATAAGACTTATTACTTTGTAGGAGCTGGTTTTTGAGTAATTAGTGATAATTGGAGGGATGAAGGAGCTGGTTTTTTAGTAATAAGTGATCATTGGAGGGATGTAGGAGCTGGTTTTTGAGTAATAAGTAATCATTGGAGGGATGTAGGAGCTGGTTTTTGAGTAATAAGTGATCATTGGAGGGATGTAGGAGCTGGTTTTTGAGTAATAAGTGATCATTGGAGGGATGTAGGAGTGAGTAATAATAAAACAAAGTAAGAGTATTAGTGGTAATGTAACATGAAAAATATTATGATTTGTTTCAGAACTATCTTCATTGAATACGGTCATAAGATTAAATCTATTAATATCAACACACAGGCTGCAAAAAATTGTAATTACGGCACTCTCCGTATGGAGGTGAGCACGATATCAATTAATCTGATATTATTTGGGGGAAAAAAGAGACCTGGACATAGGAATAAAACCAGGAACCTTTGCCTTAGCTTGCCAATACTTCACCAATGAGCTATCAAGGATTCGTCCCATGCTCTGCGTCATTCTTCACTCATAGTTTAAGGCTGAGTTTAATGGACATGTGGAATTTTCTGCTACACACGAGTAATCAATAGTACCTCGAGCTATCAGATACCACAGCCATCTGCGACTCAAGAGGTCTTTATGCTGCCAAGTATACAATACAAGATTGTGATTGAAGCGATATTTCAATGAATATCAACACACAGACTGCAAATCATTTTATTTATGGTATGAAGGAGACCACAATTTACAATTAATTTGAATTATTTCATTGTTATTGAGGTGAAATTATGAGAGTATAACTTTTTTACAGTTCAGTCAATTTCATTGTCGGAAAACCATTAAGCGAAGATAAATTTTTTACAGCCCTATTTAATTCATTATTTGCTTTGGAGTAATATTGATTAACTTTTTATAGTCTTCTTCAATGCACATTTGATTTTAATAATATATTTAAATAGTAATTTCGTTTTGGTGAAGATTTTTAAAGGCCTTCTTTATGATGGGGAACAGGTGTCGGCAATCAGTTGATCGTGTTTTATCATTCGATCGTATGTCAGTTTTCAGCAGATTGCGTAAGAAAACTCCATGGTAGTTTTAAAAGTTGATATTTGGCTCTTTTAAACTTGAAAATGTAACAAATTCTTCAGTATACATCCTTAGGGTGACCAGAATAGCCTTGATCAGCCATTATTATGAATGTAAGTCTCTTTCCGTCTTATTGGGGATGTGTCTAATAAACAAAGAGGGAGGGAGGCGCAAGATTTAGAGATGAAAATTCAGATTTATTATCTAACATTGACAGCAGATACAAACGGTTTCGCGAAGATTAGCTTTGTTTACAACCTAGCCTGCCCCTTTTTGCAACGTTGTATTTGGATTTTAGTGGAGTAATTTTCTACTAACGTAGCTTTATGCAAAGCTTCGCAGATGTAGATTAAAAAAAACTCATTTGCTCAGTGGTGAGTTCGTGAAGGAGACCTTTACCGAAGATGCTGAGGACTATTTGTTGAGTTAAAATAGAAAAGATATATTAACAACCCTTTATTCCATCCAAATATTATTTTGCTCTGGGACACAAGTTATATTCGAGCTTATGGCCCCAGATTTAATCAAAAACTTGAGGCAACAATGCAGAATCACTTTCTTTCACTACTGTTTACTGATGGACAAATTAAATAATATTGTTGGCAGAGTTCAACTAAGTATTTTTGGAAAATGATCTTCAAAGATTTTTTCAATTAAAGATAAAATTTTGAAAATCCATCCTAGTAACTATAATAACCACAGACACAGATATTTTCACCAATTTAAATAATTACATTCATGGGAAGTTGTGCATAACCTCATATTGTGCTCGTGAATTGACAGGCATTCATTCATTCGTACGGGCTTTATTTCAATGTCACAAATATTAACGATTTTAGTCATTTCTGGAACTTCAGTAAACAATTCACGTTCAAGATCTTTAAAGAAAATTCTTATGAATGGAGAATTTCATGAATATTAATTTAAGAATTATTAACAATACCCGGGAATTAAAAATGTAGATTTTTCTGAGAGATTACAGAAGAACTTGATTGCCAAATTGAAAATCAACTTCTTAACATAGATCCTGGTTGCCTAAATAAAGGAAAAGTTATCAGGCGATTCAAAATGTTACTTTCCCAAACACAATATTATCCAAACTAAATATATATTATCTACTACCCAGAACTAGAGAATCTGGGATGACTAATATATTTTGAATTCTTCTTGATACTGCGATTGAATGGACTAAATTTGAAACTGGGAGGCCAAGTCAAAAATTCATAAACAGTATTTCTGTTGTTCAGTCATTTTAAGGAAAATACAATTTTTTGGAACATAATTTTCATAAAAGATATTTTAAATACTTTGCATCTTTCTAAAAGATTCAAACCGGAAAAACTATTTAAAAACAACTATGACCTGGGGGTCTAGTTTTCTTAAGGATTCGCCAAATTGGAAGACTATAACCAGTTGCAAAATTTATTTTAAGACAGTGGTTTCCAGCTTGGGGTCTCGACCTCGTTTGGGGTCATGGCGTGCTTTTAGCGGGGTCGTAATGTATGTAGATGTTTTATTTTTTTAAATGATTTTAATTATTACAGGAAGGTGCGAAATTTAAATATAAATGTAAGTGGTAAAAATAATACGAACTTTGAAGCTTCTGATTAGGTCCCTTTTGGTATGATAGTTTCTTGCTGACCTAGTTTACGATGTCAGCCTTGTGACGCTGCTAGTATAACATTCAAAAATCCTCCCAACCCGCCCCTGCCCCCCAGCAGGTTTCTTGATTCTTTTTACGGCACCTCAGTCGCATTCATATAATCATTATGTATGCTCGAGCCAGCCCTGAACAGTCACCAGGCTTGGGCCACCCCTCATAGCAAGGGGGTGGGGGACATTCCAACGGGCCGAGTATAGGGCTAAACCAGACAGGTGTGACAAGAGAGACAATCGAGCAACGGGGCTAAATGTCAACACTAGCGTGCGTGTTTTCATATTGCAATGGACGTGTGCGACGAACTCAAGACATGTGTATTTAATAGACGTATTAAACAGTACTAATTCTTCGAAATATTGTAGTTTAGAAATACGAGTAGTAAAAAAGACCCGTAACACTACCTTTCAGAGTAAACGGAGGCTACCGACCTACCTTATATTAAATAACACACAAAATAATAATAGCAATATTGAAAAAAAAAAAAATTGTAAGTATAAAAATTGATTAAAACAAGCTCTAACACTGGGGCAAGGAGACGAACTTTTTAAATCCATGTTTCGTAACCGACGTCATGCACACGCGGAACCCCTCCTGTAACTAGGGATGGATTTCAGCTGACTTTCATATAAAGTTTTCCCAAATTTAGATGTGGCTTTGAGAGATGTTCTAGCCAAAGACCAATTTATAGAAGCGTTAAATGACGCGAATTTGCATTTATTTGTGTGTCAGGCACGACCTAAAACGTTTTACGAGGCTATGACTGTTGCTGTAGAAACAGAATCTACCCTGGAAGTTGAACGTTCGAGGACGCTACCAACCCACACGGGACAAACGAGTAGAACATCTTTTTCAGTTAACAAAATGCTAATTGGACCAGGAAGAAAGCCAACGACTTTTCAGCTTGTTAAACAAGTTTAGTAATATCTGCTCCAAGGAATCAAATGACCTGGGGAGAACTAATCAACACTTTGAAACAGCTAGTGCTATTCCTGCCAGGCAGCCACCAAGACGTCTCCCAATACACCGGCGGGGAGAAATGAGCCGGGTAGTGTAGGAAATGATATCGGATGATATTATACAACCATCGTCATCTGCATGGAGGTCGCCCATTGTCCTTGTGCAAAAAAATGCTGGAACAACACGATTTTGCGTGGACTATAGGAAGCTAAACGCAGTAACAAAAAAGGATGCTTACCCTTTTCCACGAATCGACGATCTCCTGGTCTCACTAGGAGGTTTAACATCGTTCAGTACCCTAGATATGGCATCAGAAGATTGGCAATGTGAAGTGGCCCCCGAGTATCACCCAAAGACCACATTTTCAATGTATTCAAAGTCCTACCTTACGGTGTGGGCAATGTACCTTGCACTTTCCAACGTCTAATGGACTTAATTTTGGCTGGGTTGCAGTGGAAGTCCACACTGGTTTACCTAGATGACGTAATAGTTTATGGAGAAATATTCAATGAACATTTACTTGGACTTCAATAAGTATTATCACGTTTGCGAGAAGCAGGGCTCAAACTAAAGCCTTCAAAGTGCCAGATCATGCATCCTCGAGTCAATTTCTTGGGAGACACCATCTCAGGATGGGGAATTTCAACAGACCCACAGAAGGTGCATGCTGTTGGGGAGTGGTGGACACCAAAATAAATAGAGGAGCTTTGGGAATTTCTAGGAACTGCTTCATATTATCACAGGTTCATTACAAGTTTTGCACGCGTGGCTGCTCCTCTACAAGCTTACACAAATAGGTGAACGGTTTACCTGGGATCAAACCTGGGAGACAGCTTTCAAATATCTAAAGAAACGCCTTACTTCCGGTCCTGTTCTGGCATTTCCTTCACCCAAAGATACTTTTATTTTATATAAAGATGCAAGCAATATAGGTATAGGTGCTTTATTGAGCATTGAATGTGATGGCGAAGAGAAGATAGTAGCCTATATGAATCACAGATTGACAAAGGCAGAACAACATTATTGTGTGACAAGAAAGGAAATGTTGGCTCTAGTTGTTGCCACCAGACATTTTCGGCACCATCTATATGGCAAGATAGTTATTGTCAGAACAATCCATAGCTTCTTCCGCTGTCTTCAATCTTTCAAAGAGCCAGAAGGGAAGGTTTCGCGCTGGCTGGAACAACTCTCTGAGCTGGAGTTCACGTGTAGCACTGTATTGGAAAGTCCCATGGTACTGCTGATAGGCTACATCGGTGACCATGCCAACAATATGGAAGAGACAGTGTGAAAGAACAACATTTGAAGCAATGAAATCAAAGGAAACGATGAATAATTTAAAAGGAAATTTAAGTAAAGTACTGGATGTGAGTTTTCTTGAGATCGAAAGTTTCGGATGGTCACTTGAAGAACTACAGGAGAAACAGGAAGAATATCTTATAGTTAAACATGCAGTGCAGTGGTTCAAAGTGGAAGAACAGTCACCCCGAGACAATTGTGCAAGAAAGTCATCAGGTGGTGAGACTATGGGAACAACGGGATAGTTTGATACTTAGGGACGGCTTGGTATATCGACAGGGGGAGGGAGATATTAGGAACAACAGACTTCATTCAGTTACTTCTACCACGAGACCTAAAAAATTAAGTCATGTAGGCACTCCATAGTTCACCTACAGGAGGTCATAATGGATTTAAGAAAACGTTAGAGAAAGTTTGGGAGCGGTTCTATTGGCCTGGGCATATGGAAGGTGTGACGGTGTGGTGCAGATCTTTCCATGACTGTGCACATAGGAAATCCCCAAGAATAGCTGCTAGAGCACCACTCATCAATCATAGACCAGGTTACCCATACAACGGATCTTCGTAGACATCTTGAACCCAATACCTAAAACCACGCAAAACAAAAAATACATCCTGGTAGTAGCGAATCATTTCACAAAGTGGGCAGAAGCATATGTCATGCATAACTAGGAATTTGTGACAGTGTCAAGGATAATAATGGAAGAATTCCTGTGTAGATTTGAAGCTCCTGATGAAATCCACAGTGACCAACCGCGTCAATTCAAAGCTAAGATATTTCAAGAAATGTGCTTATTTCTGGGAATCAGAAATACAAGGACTACACCATACCATTCCCAATCAGATGGATTAGTCAAAAGGTTTAACCACACACTTCTAGCCATGTTGATCCAGTGGGTTAATGACTGGGACAACTTCCTCCTTCAAGTCATGTTAGCCTACAGGTCTATCCAGCATGAATAAACAGGCTACACACCGTTTTATATCATGTTCGGGTGAGGTGTACGACTACTAGTCGATGTTTCATTCGGTCACCCGGAAAAAGTGTTATTGAATGAAACCTTATTTGAGCAAGCCATGCGAAACTGTTTCGAGTTGGCGTACGAGAGAGTCGGAGAAAAACTTGGAAACTGCCAACACGTACAGAAGACGCTTTATGATCGACGACGTTCAGGTTTCCCTTATGAGGAAGGGCAGCGAGTGTGGCTACTTAGCAGTGTCGTTAAACTTTGATGCACACCGAAACTACACCACCCATGGGAAGGGCCACACATGATAATAAATCGTGTTTCCAATGTCACGTATCATTTCAAGAAAGGGCAAAAGCACTAAGTTGCCCATTTCAACAGGCTTAAGTTGTATCAGGCTCTAGACATCGAAGGTGATAACAAATAAGCTACTAAGATTCTAAGAGAACCTGAAAAACGGGAGTAGGAAAAGGCACTGGCAACCAGCTGTCACGTGAGGGGCAAAACATCCATCCTCTCCAACAAGAGAACCTTAAGGTAAAACTGGTACCAGCAGGACTGAGGGAGCATCTTCAACAAACACGAATGTGCGAGCAGGGGACGGAGTCCGAACGGTGCTACCAAAATGAGACTCGCGTGTACCAAAGCGTTATCAAACCGGGTATAATTTTGTGGGCACTGGGCCATGCCCAATTTTTAGGGGGGTAGTGTAGCGAGTGAGACCATACTCGAGCCAGCCCTGAACAGTCACCAGGCTTGGGCCACCCCTCATAGCAAGGGGTTGGGGGACATTCCAACGGGCCGAGTATAGGGCTAAGCCGGACAGGTGTGAAAAAAGAGACAGTCGAGCAACGGGGCTGAGAGTATCAACACTTGATTGCATGTTTTCACATTGCAATGGATGTGTGTGACGAACTCAAGACAAGTGTATTTAATAGACGTATTAATAAGTACTAATCTTATGTAATATTGCAGTTTAGAAATAAGAGTAGTAAATAAGAACCGTAACAATGATATAAACGAGCTATACTAGTTAAAACCAGCATCGGGGACCCATGTGCTTCTCTTTGTTTGGTTTATCGATGATGGGGAATCAGGATCAGAATTCTGGCCAGGTGTACTGGTGTATTTTTTCATAAACAGTTTCCTCCTCTCTCTCCATGAAAATAAGGTTACACTACCTCTCGATTCTACTACGTCCCTTGTGTGTTTAAATGCGGAGAGCCCAGATTCAGACACTAGGATTTGAAACGTTGTAAATTATCAACAGGTCGCGATGATTTCGAAGAGAATGATTGGCATCAAAGCCTGCAAAAGGTGGAAGCCACTGTTTTAAACTGGCTTTCTCCAACGTAAGATGTCTAAGATAAATCTCATGAAGTTCACTCTCTCTCCATTAATATCGATTTTGCTACATTGCAAATGAAAATCATCACAATCCAAAATGATGCTGAACTGGAAACACTCTACCTTTGGCAACTGGCCAATATTCAGAAGAATGCGATTGTCATTTGTTCCATAATAGTTATATATTTACTATGCAACTTTGTAATATTTTATATGCAAATTAGGCAGCTTAGTTGAAAAATAAGTAGTCTATATATTCTATATTTTCTTTGTGTATAGGGAGGGACATAAGTATTGAAGACAGTATGAATTTAAGGAAGAAATATAAGAGGTATAGATGAAAATCAAATCAAAATTAGAGTAGAGAAATAATGGTTGATTCCAAGACCTTTGAAAAAAAAAAAGTATTTTTTTGTGGTAAGGGCGTATGATCAAAATTATTTATAGTAGATAAAGACTCACCCTGTTCAGATCACATAGATAAAATACAATGAGTTTGTGTTCTTAAAACACTAATAACTTACAATATTGCTCTTATTGTGTATAAATATGTTTGTTTATCATTATAATCAGTTCGGATTTGAACCTTGTGTCATATTAGTAAATAATTACTTTAATGGTTGTATATAACCTATATCTTGGTTCTACTTCATTCCACTCTCTTAAAATCGAGCCCAGTTTTAAACAAATTTAATAAATCTGTCTATAGAGAATAACCACTGAGGGATACGAATGATTTAGATGAGAGTCTCAGGACAGCACGAGCCAAGTGGAAGATGATTTACTAAGATGATTAAGTAGAACATTACCAAATTCCACTGTAAATAATTAGTAACGTCCTAATATAATACTAGATGAATGGATGATGACTGACTGCCAAAGTTTAACAAAGGGGAGCATTTGAAACTCAGTTACCTAGTGAGAATTTGTAATTGTATAGTTATATTAATAAAAACTATTTGTTGGGAATCACATTCAAAACTTAAACCATCAAAGTTATTTATATTTATGTAACATTTTAAAAATATTGTACATTCTAATTTACAGCTTACCTAACTAACTATCTACCTACATAGGCTGTTCGCATTTATTTACACTAAAGTGATGAAGAATTTAGATAATAAGTGGCTGAATTTTAGTTGAGAAAATGTGAGAAGCTATTAAAGGTATAAAACAATAATCAAAGTACACCCAGTTGGAATTCGAACACCAAACGTTTCATTGCCAGCAAATAAAATTAATTAATGTTTACGTTTAGTTGGTTTGCACATCGATGTGGGTTATATTTCATCTTAAATTATTATAAAACAAACAAATGCACACGTATTTTTGAATTTCTTAGAGTAAATGACATATTTAATTCATAACTAAAATTCTAAATACTCCGGAAGTTAAATCAAATAAATAATAATAATAATCGCTTGTCCGGGCTACATCAATTCGTAGCCCGGTAGTAGAAAGATACTAATGTACCGCTGCCCCTAGGAACCTTGCCGCTGCGCTGCCCAGGGAACGCCCAAATGTACTAATCGTACATCCTTTCCGTGGAGACTCCTTCCATGTTCCGATGAGATGAGGTGATGGTGTTAGTGAGTATGAGGGAATAAAACCAATTAACTTATCAAGACCATGGGAATTGTTCCCCTTTCGAGAAAGATCCCCCTGCACCAACCGGGATTTGAACCCGGGACTTCTAGGTCAGCAGCCAAGAGCACTGGATACTATTTTTATTTATTTGTACTCATCAAATTTCACCTCATGACCGGTCCTATACCAAGTCTGGTTAAATAAGGAATATATCATCCATCAACGACTGTTAATATATGGATGAAATGCAGCACTTGGAAATAGGCTCTGTTAAGCTCAAAGAGAATAATGTTACATAAAAGCCAAGCTAACGCACGAGGTTTTTGTATCCAAGTTTCATCTTTAAAATTAATCTCGCATGAGCACTTTGCTTTATATAAACAAGAGTATTCCAACACTAATCCATCCTTGATATAGTAATGTAAGAATTATAATACACTCTTTCATATCACTCTGGTTGGTGGTTGTAAAGTGAAGTCGATAAAGTGAGGTTTAACATAAAATTCGAATCTCTCTTTTGACACTAATCAATCTTGCGAACATTTCCCCCCCTATTTTCCCTTTCGTCAAAGTTCGTCCCACACCCTCTCTCCAACTGACAAACAAATATATAAATTTTATATCACTCCACCACATTTTCTATTCTCGTCCCTTTTTTTTCATTTCTTTTGTTCGATAGTTCTGCTCTATTATTCCTATTCTCCACATCGTCTTTTCCAGTTGAAAATACACTTTCTTCACAAAAATATTCCTTTTCAA
>CABFOV010008721.1:0-22277 GCA_902141375.1 Timema poppense
CCTTAAACTATGAGTGAAGAATGACCATGGGCACGGGACGAATCCTGGATAGCTCAGTGGTAAGTGCATTGGCGTACTAAGCTAAGGGTCCTGGGTTCGATTACCGTGTCCAGGTGTCATTTTTCAATTTTCAGAATATGATATCTAAGTGGTGTGATCCTCACTAAAATGCATTAACAATAGTTTCGGCTATTTGTTTCATTCATATTAGTTTAGTAAACAATATACGTTTTTAATCCAGAACTATTCTAAAACATAATTTTTATAGTATTTCGATATTTTGGTTCATTTCCTGTCCCAATTTAAAAATGTAATTCCTCCCTTCCGTCCCTATTGAGATTAACACCAAATTTCATCTTTATAATGTAATCGAGCTTTAAATCTACTTTGGACCAGTAAACTTTCTCAATATTGTTGTCCATTTTGAATTATCTTTGATTGAATTTTCATTTCCATGACAAAGCAATGAAAAATAAAAAGCTAAATAGATTAAATAATCATTTGTATTACTATTTTTACACTGTCCCCTCCTAAAATTATTACTTAAGTCAAATAAAAATTAAAATAAATATTGATTGTTTTCAAATTTAAGATATTTATATCCATACATACATATCTAGTCACGTCGTTCCCCTAGAGGGTAGGCAAGAAACTATGCCTACAGCCCAAAAAACAACTCTGTACTTAATTCGTCCTCACTAACTTCCTCCACACTTCCCTATCCTTCCTTCCTCTTTCCTTCGCTTTAACAACATACATGTTCTTTTATTCTTAGCACTCTTAGTGTTTCTCTTTTTCACACATTCATCTACAGCCTTTAGCCATATCTTAGATGGCATACTCCTTCCTTTTGGTCCACACACTCTACCTTCATATAATTGCTTTGTCACTCAATCCACACTCATCCTCTCAACATAATCAAACCAACGTAAGATGCTTCTCTCACATTAACCCATTGGAGTTCCTTTCAAATCGCCTCCTTTGACAAACATTCATTACTGACTTTGTCCATGCGTTTTTTTCCACATACATTTCTTAGATATCTCACTCAAATCACATTCATCTTGCTCTTGTTTTTCTCCTGAGAAACTCACTTTTCAGACCCATAAAACAATGTTGGTGTCAACATCCATCTTTGCCTCTTTCTACTTTTACTTTACATCCACTACTGTTTCTAGCCTATGGTCTGGATCAATTTTGTATTCAAGCCATATATTTTCCACTACTGGATTTCTAGGTCTGTCCTTGCTTCATATGCCTTATAATCTAACTTAAGAATAGGACATGCACAACATTCAGTCTCTGGTCATCAACCCACATTTTACCAATGATAAATTTTTAGCCATGCCGGGAATCGAACCCAGGACCCTTAGCTCAGTAGGCAGACACGCTACCGACTGAGCTAAGGTGTCATTCCATGCAATAGTCCACATACAGTTAACTATTCTCTAAGATACATTCACCCATCTCGATTTCGCCATCAATCCTTCCACCTTTACAGAACATTCTGCCCAGATACACAAAATTATTCACTTTTTCTAACAGTTTTCTATTTATATTAAGCTGACAATCATTTCCTTAACTGTCCTTATCAAAAATTACTGTATCACCTTATTTTTGGAGACATTTATATGATGATCCATTCTGTTTGTCACCACATTCAAACTATTTAATGCATTCTGCAAGTCACATTTATTCTCAGCCATTAATACGGCATCATATGCGTATAGCAGCATTCTCACATTTACAATGTCCATTTATATACAAACCACATCCTCAACACTTATAAATGAAAACATTAAATAATAGAGCTCTGTAAGTACTCAGATATTGAGCATAGAACCAAGCTCATCGTTAACGAGATCGAGATTGAAGTTTCTTAGGTTCGTCAACTTATTAAATTGTTAGGGCTCTACGAGCTCTTTTTTTATTATCTGAGCTCAAGACGAGTATTCATAAAAGCTCCCAAGTTAAGGTATAATTCATAATTTTAAAATTTCAACAATAAAAACAAACATGAAATGTATATATCACATCTTTAAAATTATAGATTTTAAAACTATATTAAAACACTTGTTCTTAAAATAAAAAGTTTGACAGCTATTTTTATAAATAGTAAATACTTTTGAAAATAAAATTTAGAAAATAGAAATAACCAAACATGATTTAAAAATAAGAACAACACTCAAATAAAAATATAGACTAACAGAAAAAGCAATTAAAATGGTTTCAACACACATATCTTTGAGGACATTAAAATTACACTAACAATTATAAAAAAAAGTTAATAAAATGAGTAATTGCATGATGGCTTGTAAATGTTTAGTAAGACAGTGTAGAAACACTGTACAATGATGTAAAGTAAGAGCTAGTTGAGGAAGTCAAACTAAAGGGAAGTTAGGTTAGGCCTAGATATTATAAATAAACACACTTCTCTCTTCATTTTTTTTCACACTTTCAAACTTCTACAGTTACACATTGAGTTTTCAGAAAGATTCCTTTTTCATTAATTTGTCTCTTATTATGAAAAAGTAATATTTCTGAAAATTAAAGCAAAGTGTAACTGTGGCCCTGTCAAGAAGTTGGAAGTTTAAAGGTTTAAGAAGAAATGAATAACTGACTATCCTTTCTGGTTACCTTCCTCCATTAGCTCTTACTTCACATCATTGTTCAGTGTTTCTTCACTTTCTTAATAAAAATAAATTTAAAAAAATTTAATGAGCTAATATTTCCCCAAAATATGCTTGCATATTTTTATATATACATTTAACTATTTACCCTATAAGAAAACATAAGAATCACAAACAATTAAATTTTTTAAGTATTTCATACTTAATTTATTAGTTCTTAATGTAATAATTGCGATTGATCACTTCTGTTCTAATTCCTTAATTCTATGTGCAATTGCACATGTGTGTTGTATTCCAAATAGACATTATCTTATTTAGAAATCTATTTCAATTCAATTTTTAATGCTTATAAAAGATTGTGTTCAACTTTAAATCAAAAATAAAATTTCTAGAAAACAATATGAACTAATAGTAAATGCTTTTTTTTATCTAAATGTGGTAAGTTTGGTAAAATATGTATTGCCATTATTATGATCAACACTGATCTTAGACAAATTAACCAACACAATTATCTAACTAAACTAGTGCTTGTATTTTAGTTAAATGTATTATGCAAGACAAGTTTTAGATATATTATGTTCAAAAACAGTCAGTATGATACATTCTTGATGTTAAATTTGTAATTTAACAAAAATTGTTATTTTAGAAAGAAACTCAAAGCTCAATATCTGAGTACTCGCAGAGCCCTTCCAGTTGTTAAAATTAATATCAATTTTCACATTAATAAAATAACAGAGCTTTAAAACTACTTTCGACTAGTAAACTATCTAGCTATCATTAGATAGATTACTAAATAATTGAATGATCATTATTTTTAATATCTTTCTTTACCTCATCCCTTTCTAAAATAATAATTTCAGTTAAATTAAAAATCTAACATTAAGAATATATTTTATTGAGTGTATTTGAAATTAAGATATTCAAAACTTGTATTAATACGTTCTACTTCAATACTAGCACTAGCTAATATTGAGTTAAAGAATCATATTGGTTCAATGTTTAAAATCAGTGTTGCTCAACATTTCATTAAATATTTGAGGGTTTACCAATGCAGATACCAATAAATCGTTTTCAGATGATTATTAGTGCATCAGCAATTAATCGTAATTGCCGGCAGTTTTTTTTTCCCCCTAAAGAAAAACTTAAACCAAATTTTTATAGGTAGGATTTAAAGTGATCAAAATTGCAACAAAAAAAAAATTGTGTGTGTGTGTATATATATATACACACTGTGGAAAGATTACATAACCAGATAAAGAAATATAAGTTAATACTGTTGATAAAACTAACAATCTAATTCCACACACTTTTCGTTTATATTTCATTATTTGTATTGAAGACTAATGTAAAATAAATTTTGAAGTGTTAGAGGAAATGAAAAACAGTCCAATATTTATCAATTTATCTTTCAAAGCTTGATTTTTTTTTCTTCGGGTTAGAGGCTATAAGCAAATAAAATATACAACAATGTTCTATAATGTGTCTAGTTACCATATAACATAGTGGCTGTTCTAAAAACTATTTAGACACTTTTTCAAACTAATGTGTGGCTCACTCATTGTCATTGGCCACATTCTCAACTTGAAGATTGACTCGGCAATTTCTCCATAATGGTTTTTTTTTACTCTTTTTATTTAAGTGATTCAATCAGTTTTTATTTTAAACTGATTTCCTCACTTTTGATTTTAAAATTTATTTTGATTAAAGGTGCTTTGATAATAAATCCAAATGAGTAAAAGTGGAGTGTGGAAACATTTTACAGTTGAACATTGAGACATTAAACTCGCCATTTAGTCTTAATGTTTTCGGAAAATCTCAAATGTTGGAACTTGTTGAACCACTACCAACATATGGGGCCATTTGAAACAGTTTCACTATGAAAAAATGAAGCCAGCAATTTCTTCTTCTAAAAGAAGAGTGCCTGAAGAACTTGATATTGATAGTCATGCTAATTTGGCCACAAGTGGTAGTGAAAATGAAGAAAGAACTAACATAAATCACAAGAATTCTAAGCAATCTTCACCACCAGAGTTTTTGAGAAAAGTTAATAAATATTTAAATAATGACCCTAGAGCACTTAGTATCACTAGATCAATTGGTGAAATGATGTGCACCGATTTTCAATCAGATAGTATTGTTGATCATGAAGGATTTACTAGGCTGCTCAAGAATTTAGTTCTCGGGTATACTCTTGAGTTGGTCCACATGCAGTGGGCTGCATTTTTATTTTCTATTACTAATTTTATTTTTATATGTCCCTCTTAAAAAAATACTAATTTTATTTCCCACTAGAGACTACTTGTGAAAAGGTCAATAACTAGTGTAGCTCTGGTGGGGAACTACCTCAGTAAGGAACCTACCCTGACAGCTCACTCATTCGGGATTGTTCAAATCTATTTATTTAAAATTAGTTCTTCTGTTTCATCCAATCTCCCTCCTGACCCCATCGACGGGTGGGTTTATTCTGTATTGTTTTTAATATGGCATTTGGTCCTAGTCAATCTACTATGGATGATGGGGTAGTTTTTTGTTTATTATGTTCTTGCTCCTATCCTTAGTGAGTGTGAACAATCAGCTCTTCAGGGCGCTATATAATATATCACTGTTTGTTTTTACCTAGCTATTCTCGTATGTCAGCCTTTGGGGCTGATGTCAACTATTTATGTTCTATGTGTACCGTGTATTTGTCAATGTTTGTTTGCAAAAATAAATAACTGTTCAAACAAAAACTAAATATACTGAATGCAGTAACTTGTTTATTGCACACCATTCAATCAATATTTTTAATGAAGCAATACCACGAAAAGTTATAAAAATGGCAAAAAATCTTGTGTCGCGTTTTCACCCTGAAAAAAAGGCTCTTCGTTTCTCTCAATAGGATGAAACTCCCAACAAGATGAAACTCGACTTTGAACATGTTACATCATTTACCAGTATCTGACTGGGTAATTATAAGTTATTTGGTTCATATTCAAGCTTATTCGAAGAGGTAACACTTCATATCAGTAAGTAAATTTGTAGCATTGCTGATGTAATTCCACTTGATGAAAATTGACTCTCTAAATATGTTTAAAAAAACACTGTAAAAAAACTTGATTGTTGCACAGGACAGGCAACAAAGGATGAAGTAGAGGCATATTTGAAGAGCAAACCAGACTCCAACTCAACATATCCATTGAAGTATTGGAAACAAGAAACAATATCCCCTGACCTGAAGTAACTAGTTAGCTGGTTTCTGAATGTGTCTGATGGATCAGTGGCCTCAGAAAGACTGGTTTCCTCTGCTGGACTTGTTTGCCCAAAGAAGAAATCAAGTCTTAAACCACAACTAGTTTTCCTGAACAAAAACTTGTCTATTGTCATTTATAATTATTAATCAAAAATTAAGATTTTCAAAGCTTTAGCCAGTGTTTTTTGAATAAAATGTACACCTCTAAATAATCTCACCAAACTTACCACATTTAAAACTAAAGAAGCATTTACTATTTCATATTGTCTACTAGAAATATTATTTTAACCATATTATTTTTCATTTTAAAGTATGAACATCATCTCTTATAAGCATTAAAAATTGAATTGAAATAAATTTCTCAATAAGATAATGTCTATCTGGAGCCCATACAACACGAATGTGCAACTGCGCATAGGATTATGGAATTAGAAGAGAAGAAGTGATCAAACGCAATTATTACATTAAGAACTAATAAACTGAATATGAAGCATTTAAAATTTCTATTTGTGATTTTTATGTTTTTTATAGGGTAAATTGAGTCACACAAGCATATTTTGGGGAAATATTAGCTCATTAAAACGTCAACTTTATTAATTTTCCTGTAATTGTTAGTGTAATGTTAATTTCTTTAAAGACATGAATCTTGAAACCATCTTAATGATTTGTTCTTGTATATTTTTATTTGAGTGTTGTTATTTTTAAATAATGTGTTTTTTAATTGTTATTTATAATTTAAAAACCAAGATTCCCGTTTTTTAATCTTTTCATTTTCCAAAATTATTTACTGTATAAAAATGAATGTCATTCTTATTTTAAGAACACAGTGCTCATTTGCGAGAGAAATGACATCTCAAATAATTGTATAATAAAGGAAATTGATAAAACTAAAGAAAAAGGAAAAATAAACTACTAAGAATAAATTTGATGAAGTATGCCCACCTAGGGAAAGAAGGAAATTGTGGGAAGAGTCCAATGAACAAAGGTGACATCTTCTTCCTTTCTTCTGTCTTCTACTATATAAGACAGAAGAAAGGAAGAAGATGTCACCTAGGAAACCCTTTTAAAGGGCTGACCCATGCTATACAGACATTGACACATAATATAAATTGTGGTGTATTAGCGACCCAATCAAAGCATGCTAAGTTTCACATTTTGTGCAACGAGTGTACATTATTAACAAATGATTATACATTCTCAGGATTAAAGAACACTGCCTATACAATATATAAAGATATTTATGTTTAGATCTTGTATGCCAAAGAAGTGGACCAAAGAAGCACAACTTTTGAGAAGTCTGTAGCAGTAGGAAAGGAATACCAACGCCGCACTCGGATGCTAATTTTACGGGCAGCCATGTTGAAACACCAAATACACGTTAAGGTAACACTCATTTCTCATTAGGCTCCCATTTACCTCGAATAGTAGGCAACTAAACAATATCAGATGAATTTAGGGAAATATACGATCACAAAATATTCCAATGAAATGGTATAGAGGTAAACTATTCTTAATTGATGAGTAGTGAGTGGTATCCCTTGAAAATGAGAACGATTCTTTAAATAAAGTTTAACCACAGTAAAACTATGACAATTTATATCTACACTAACCAATATAAAATATGATGGGATGAATGAACACTCCAGGATAATATATTTTGTATTACAAAGGTTATTTGCAATAACAAAATCCAAAAACACTAAATGTTAATTTGTGTCATTTCCACATTTTTCAGTATTAAATACTTAATATTAGTTTTAACTTTTAATATATAATTAATTTTACACTGCTTTACCTCTTAAAGCAGGTTTGTATTTTGAAATCCCCCAAATAATCATTATCATATCATCATCAACATTTTCCAGCCTGTGGTTGGGTCAGTTTAGTAAAATGCCTCCATCTTCCTCTATCCTTCCACCACTCTTCCTCCTTTAATTTCTTCCATTATTCTCTTCTCACTTAAACACTTTCTATTATCAGCTCCTACCATCTCTCTACTATTTTATTTACTCCCTGTCCCCCTACTCTCTCCCAGATAACTTCATTCCTAATCTTGTTTCTTCTTCTGACAGCTAATATGCTCCTCACAAACTTCATTTCCATGGCCTCCATTTTACTAGACTCTTACATCTAGTGTCCATGTTTCTGTTGCATATGTGCAATAAGTACAAAGTACACTTTGTACAACAATTCCTTACACCTAAAGAGGACTTCCCTTCTCCATAGCAGATCTCTTACACACCTATAGAACAACTCTCCCTGATGTCCTCTTCTCATTAAATCCTCTCTACTTCCACTTTTCTCCTCAATCTCGCTTCCAAGATATTTTACGCTCTGTACTTTTATCAGCTCTACTCCATACAACCTTAAAGCTTTATTAGGCCTTACCCTCTTCCTTGACATTACCATCACTTCAAACTTTGCTATGCTAAATTTCATTCCACACTCTTTTACTTACTTACTCATTCCATTCTTGTAGTTGTTCCTGTACTTCCTCTTTCTTTTCCCTCCATACTATCAAGTCATTAGCAAATATCTTGGCTTTTACTATTTCCTCTTGGAGTAATTTCTTGCCATTATGTACATGCCCATTTCAATTACCATTACAAATAGTATTGATGAAAGGACACTCCCCAGCTTCACTCGATTTTTTATTTGGAACCACCCCATCCTTCCAGTCTCCATCTTAACACAACTCCTGTTATATACACGACAACTCCTCTTTCCACTTCTGTCTCCTCAATTGTTTTACAAACCTTATTTCTATCCATGCTATTATATGCCTTCTCCACATCTATAAATACCATTACCAAGTCTTTCCCATATTCATACCTTCTTTCCATCAGGTGTCATACGGCAAAGATTAAGTCTTTTGTAAACCTCTGTTCCCTAAATTCGTCCTTTTCCTTTCTCCACCTTTAATTTTATTTCTTATTCGCTTTTACAGAATATTCTCATTTATTTTTGTACGTTGGCACATCAGCATTATTACCCTAATTTTTGCACCTCTTCCTGTCTCCTTTCTTGAAAATAGGTATTATAACTCCTCTTTTCCCATCTTCCAGTACCTTGTTCTGCTTCCAAACCACGCTCAGCACCCTGTACAACCATTGTATACCATTCTCACCTGCTGCTCTTATCATTTCTGCAGTCGATTCGCCCACAGCCAGTGCTTTTCCTTGTTTCATCCTCTTTAATGCGTCCTCCACCTCTTTCCATGTTGGGCCTCTTTCCTCTTCTTTTGCTATTTATTCCTGCTCCTCTCTTTCACTCTCACCTTTTCCTCTTCCAGGTTGAACATTTTCTCACAATATTTCAACTTCTTTCTTCATCCATCACTCTAGCTTCTTGACTTTTTCTCTTTTCCTGTTTATTACTTGGCTACTTCTTACTTCTTTCCACATCCTGTTCCAGCATTTCCATCCATTTTTGCATCCAATCCTTTCTGGCTTCCCGTACAACTTGCTTCGCTCTTTTCTTCTCCCTATATTCTCCCTCTCTTTACTCATTGCTATTCTAAAAACTCCTTCTGAAGGCTTTATTCTTCTCTTTTACTGCTTTCTTCACCCTTTTGCTCCACCAGGATGTCTCATTCCACTTCCTCTTATTACTTGTCCTCCCACATACCTCCTCTGCCGCTCCCATCAGACTGTTCTTAAACCTTTCCCATTCAACCTCTACACTTTGCCTCTCATCATTGGGTATTAAGCTTCCTGCCTTTCTCAGGTACTGCTCTCTTTCCTCTTCATGTTTTAGCCTCCACACCCTTATTCTTCTTTCTTGTCTTACTACCTTTCTCCTGCATTCCCATCCCTTTATTTCTGCCACCAACAACCAACCTGTGGTCATTATCTAAGGACACACTTGATATTACCTTAATGTTTACGGTCTGCCTTTTCATTTCTTCATCCATAATAAAGTAGTCTTACTTGTCATTGACTTTTGCTCCCCATCTCAACTGTATCAAGTAATCTTATGACTTTCTCTTTCCTTCTTATACTACCTGTTTGCCACTTTCATTCTATTTCTTGCACATAGCTCCAACAGCCTTCTTTCTACCCTCCTCGTTTCTCTCTCCCCAGCTTTCCTGCCCTAACACCTCCTCAAACCCTACTCTCTTTGACTACTTTTGCATTCAGATCACCCATTAGTGACACTCGTTTCCCATATGCCTTTCTAGGTCTTCCTCAAACTTATATTATCTTCTGCCGGGCACCCCACTTGTGGGACATACACTTGTATCGCCTCCACATTTTTTCCTCTGTGTCATCTTCATTATTCTACTGTTCATCCCTACTACCTCGCCTGTAGCCTTTTTCTCACTATAAAGCCTATTCTGTTTCTCTTCCCTTCATCATTACTCATTCATTGTAGAATGAAGCCATTCCTTACTTCTCTCATGTCCCTCTCTCTCCACTTGGTCTCAGATCCAGGGTATCCACTTTTCTCTCATCCAGCATGTCCACAATCTCCTCCACTTTTCTCTCATCCAGCATGTCCACAATCTCCTCCACTTTTCTCTCATCCAGCATGTCCACAATCTCCTCCACTCTTCTCTCATCCAGCATGTCCACATCTCCTACACTCTTCTTTCATCCAGCATGTCCACAATCTCCTCCACTCTTCTCTCATCCAGCATGTCCACAATCTCCTCCACTCTTCTCTCATCCAGCATGTCCACAATCTCCTACACTCTTCTCTCATCCAGCATGTCCACATCTCCTCCACTCTTCTCTCATCCAGCATGTCCACAATCTCCTCCACTCTTCTCTCATCCATCATGTCCACAATCTCCTCCAACTCTTCTCTCATCCATCATGTCCACAATCTCCTCCACTCTTCTCTCATCCATCATGTTCACATCTCCTACACTCTTCTCTCATCCAGCATGTCCACAATCTCCTTCACTCTTCTATTATCCAGCATGTTCACAAATCCTCTAATCTTTTCTCATCCAGCATGTCCACAATCTCCTCTACTCTTCTCTCATCCAGCATGTCCACAATCTCCTCCACTCTTTTATTATCCAGCATGTTCACAACCTCCTCCACTCTTCTCTCATCCAACAAGTCCACAATCTCCTCCAACAAGTCCACAATCTCCTCCACTCTTCTCTCATCCATCATGTTCACAACCTCCTCCACTCTTCTCTCATCCATCATGTCCACAATCTCCTTCACTCTTCTATTATCCAGCATGTTCACAACCTCCTCTAATCTTCTGTCATCCAGCATGTCCACAACCTCCTCTACTCTTCTCTCATCCATCATGTCCACAATCTCCTTCACTCTTCTATTATCCAGCATGTTCACAACCTCCTCTAATCTTTTCTCATCCATCATGTCCACAACCTCCTATAATCTTTTCTCATCCATCATGTCCACAATCTCCTACACTCTTCTCTCATCCATCATGTCCACAATCTCCTCTACTCTTCTCTCATCCATCATGTCCACAATCTCCTTCACTCTTCTATTATCCAGCATGTTCACAACCTCCTATAATCTTTTCTCATCCAGCATGTCCACAATCTCCTCCACTCTTCTCTCATCCAGCATGTCCACAATCTACTACACTCTTCTCTCATCCAGCATGTCAACAATCTACTCCACTCTTCTCTCATCCATCAAGTCCACAATCTCCTCTACTCTTCTCTCATCCATCATGTCCACTATCTACTCCACTCTTCTCTCATCCAGCATGTCCACAATCTCCTCCACTCTTCTCTCATCCATCATGTCCACAATCTCCTCCACTCTTCTCTCATACATCATGTCCACAATCTCCTCCATTCTTCTCCTATCCAGCATGTCCACAATCTCCTCTACTCTTCTCTCATCCATCATGTCCACTATCTACTCCACTCTTCTCTCATCCTAATGTCCACAATCTCCTCCACTCTTCTTTCATCCAGCATGTCCACAATCTGCTCCACTCTTTCCACTCATAGTTCCAATATCCAAGTTCTTTATTTATAACTGTTTTCTAATATAGAAGCCAAAAGAAAGGAAGATGATGTCACCTATGTGCAGATGAATTTCTCCACATTTATTATTTAATTTTTCCATTAAATTGACACTCATTAGTTTGGTTCTTATTTATTTGTATCTATTTCCATTACTATATAAAGTGTTAAAAGTGATAATTTAAGTAGTATAGTAATTGCTGTGTAACATAGTAACCTCCACAGAGTTGTTGTGTTTCAGAGTCCTCAACGAGACAGTGGTCAAGGAGGTGAAATGTCAGTAGCACCTGGAAACAGTGCACTAGCTCCAAGAAACTGAGCAATCAACACCATTTTCTAATAAAACCATTCATTATAGAAATTAAAAAAACAATATTATTTTGTATTCTCCTCCAGTTTTGTATTGTTGAAAATATATTAATATACATTTTAACTAAACCACTTGAACCTTAAGATTAATTTTAAATTTAAATTTACATCAGGAAAGATAACGTTTAAAACTAAATGTTTTGTTTATTCGATCTGGCTTGTGTTTAAAATTGACTGTTTACAGCGTAATATTATTCTTTATATAAAATGTAAAAATATTATTTTTTGATCCTTTATTTTAAATATAGTTTCTAAAACATTTCGACTCTAACGAAACAATAGCCTTATTTATTTAATAGTACTTGTACATAAAATTAGCCATTTACAGTGAAATAATAAACACTCTCCTCCAAATGACACAAAAAACTCTCCTCCAGACTTTATTTATAGCTGACTATAGTAAACTTTCACTCTTAATTAACTATGTAAGGGGATTGGGCAGTAAAGTTCGATTTTCTGAAAGTGGCAGCTTTTACCCTTTTGCCCAGTGGCAGCAATGTAAAGTGTGAACTGTGTTCTCCTTTTCAATGTAAAGGTCATATTGTGTTAGTCCCTTTAATGTGTTTCTATCCACCTTTCCTGTACCTTTTTCAAAATATAATATAGTACTAATAATCTCAAATTAGTGTTGCTATGATCAGATTAATGAATTCAGTGAAGTGAGAATTATAAATTGTGTTTCAAGCATTATAATTTATGGCCCCCAAAATATTCAAAAAATATTGAAGCCAACATTTTGTATGGAAATCTGATGTCATTTGTAACACATATTTGAATGAACCATAAATCATAACCATCACTTTATTTAGCTAAAGAAAGTGTCATAATCTATAGTTGCACAAAAAAACTGCATAATCTTTATATTGGTGCACATTCTTGATAGCTTTCTTTATGTGTTATACTAAGACCTCGACAGGCTCAAATCCTCGTATTTAATAGTATCACCGAGAAGGATTTTCAACAGCTTCATTGGCTGAATGGTCTAAGGTTGTGTTTCAAATTCTCTGTTATTAGTACGTTTTTCTGGGAGGAAATATTTTTTAGCCAGAACTAAATTAGAAATAAATCAAATAACAGTGTAAGCAATGTGTGTTTTTTAAATTTATTTATTTGAGGTATTTAACATGCACATTCTGGACCGATTGATTATATCAGCCCCCGTCTGTTAATTCATCACTGTGAAAGGAAATACCCTCGTAAATTTTTTGCTCATGCCAGAAATCAATCTCGTTACCCCAGAAATCAATCTCGTTACCCTTAGCTCAGTAGAAAGACACACAATGACTGAGCTAAGGTGTCTCTAAGCATGCTTAAAGATGAAAATTATGGATACTCACCTCAGGTTGTGACACTCGCTCAATAAGTTCAGCAACAAAAGTCATGTTAATTCCCACCCAATTGGATATTTGGTACATTTTTTCCTGTTTTTATAAATAACACTTTAATAACCTTTTTTAATAAAATACCTTCTCACTATTTCATTTCTTAAAAATATCCCCCATAAAAGTGACTATAGCTGAGGTTTAATTATCTTAGATCAACAATGTCTTCACTCAAAATGGTGGTCAACTCCTGTAGTTGCCAAGATGATCACAGGACTGGGATTGGTGGAGAACTGGTGCCAACAAACAAGAATACTTTAAATACAAAAATATACATAGGTTAGTTTCTTGAAACAATTGTACCCACATGGACTAAACATAAAGATCGTCTTGGTGGAGACCAGGTTAGGGTTCGCATCCCGACCAGGTATACTGACTGTAAAGGTTCGTTTTTTCGGGTTCCACCGTTGGACGCCAATTGAAGAGATTACCGTTTAATTAGCTGATAATTGCCCCGTGGTCGAGCACTAATTAAGTTGGTACTGTATTTTGACGATATAATTGGTATTTATAGCCCCGTGATCGAGCGCCAATTTTTACGACACAGAATTATTATGCCCCGCAATTGGGAGCCAATGAAGCGGTATGAAGAGTTTACTGAATAATTACATAATTGTAAAGTTTGCTACTATTTATTTATTCAATAATCACTATTTGTAATGGTCAAAAAACTGATCATGTTGTTTAGAGTAACAATTTAGAGAGGCAGCTGATAACACGATTGTAGTAATCGCGGACAGGAGTTGCAGTCCGAGTACATCAAGGACTTTACTCCTAGTGCCCTTCAATGGCACCATCCTTCGTATATATATCCATTGCTCACGGAAGCTTCTAGAAGCTTCTGTATAGAAAAATAAAATATAATATAAAAAAAACATCTGGATGAAGGTAGAATGTCCGAGAACAGCAAACTGACTCAAATTACCTTTTAAAAATGCATATCGATCTTTCGAGAAGAGGAAGTTATTTTTATTTTCTTATAAAGACTTTAAATTGTCATACTGACTCTACTGGTGCACTTTGACGTCATTTACAATGGCTTTAGTGCCTTCTTGGAAGAAGTGCTTTAAGCGCCACGTAATAGGTTGTATTATTTAAATAAAATAAAATATGTTTATAAAATTAGGACAATCTTATTGTCAACGCTCTCACAAATTCTTTAGGGGCAAATCAGGTACATTACAATACCCCCCAAAGTTTATCTGAAAGTAGAGACTAGTCGTATACTTTTTGATACGCTTTGCTAAAAAATAAAATAAAAAACATGATCATTTTTCCCTGTATAAAGTTTCACAAAATTACAATATTTTGGAACATCCTGTATAATGTTGTTCTTGAATGATAATATTTGAGGTGGTAATCTCTTCTGTAAGTTTACATGCAGTTTTTATGTAAATAAGTTAAAGTTATATAAATCAAACATTAAAATATAAAATGTTAATCAAGAAGTAGAAATTAGATAAATCAAATATTAAGATATAAAATTGTTAAGCATAGTCACGATTAATTGAAATAAAATAATCTAAGTAAGTTTATTATATAAAAAAAATGGAATTTAATCATCACTAATAAAAAAAATATTATGTATATATTATTATTATTATTATTTACTGTAAAAACCAAAATTCGTTGCTATAACATCCTTAAAATTGATTAAAATACATTAAACTTTTTAATAAAAATGAAATTTAATTATCACTAATCAGTGTCTTTTAATCATCCCCCCTTCGTTGCACTTTTTATTCATTTTTTATTGATCCTTCCCGGATCCACTTTTATTATTATTATGATCCTTCACGGATCCACTTTTACTATTATTATTCTATTGACATACTTAACAAATACTCTTAAAAGCCCGGTGGCCAAATTCGCTATATGAGCCACTACTTAGTTACATTTACTGAATAATTAGCTTAAAAACACAAAATAAACCCAATTACTTAAAAGAAAAATATAATTAAATTGTTTCAGACAGAGAATGGATAATAACAGAACATCTGAATCACCCTACCAAAATCTTATTCATGAGGATACCTAACCTCATTGTGTTTAAAATACTTGAAATATATAGAAGAAAATTTTGGAATCACAAGGCAAGCTTGAAGTCAGTATGAAATCATATATCACACCATTATAAAATATTTAAAATTATATTCCCCCTTCTAATTGAATAATTAATTTCTCATTAGTGAAAAAATCTTTAACTGTATCTGCCTCTATTGATTACAACCTTTTAAATGTTGCCTATTTGCCTTAGGCATTAAACAAAATGAAATCATAGTAAAATTATGTTATAATAGCCTAATTAGGTCTAACACCCTAATGAGCTCTCATTATCCTTGTTAATACATTAGTATTGGTTGTTACATCACGCAATCACAGAATACACTTTTAAACTTCTTGATAATCTCCTCAATATCTATAAATTTTAATCTAGAATCAACCATTGGACATTTATCGCATATTATTAGTGGAAAGCTTAGGCCTCTGCCTCATTTATTATCACTGACTCTTTATAGACTCGCCACTTAAAAAAAATTGAAATTATTAATCATGGCTTGCCTATAGCTAAGTCCATGCATTAATATATCTTAACTTCTCAACTAATACACCTTAACTCCTCGACGCTGCTAGATGCCCTCGGGTCATCTTTAAACTCATTACAACGATTGCATAATATAGATCATGGCTTGCCCATAGCTAATACCATATCTGAAAAAACCTTAACTCATCAATCTCATCCAAAACACCTTACCTCTTACATATGAAAAAAAATTATTTTAAACAAGACACTGTTAGCCTTTTATTTCCACTCACCTTAACTTAATGTAATAAGCACTCAAGTGCATATCTAAATTAATTTCTTTAGATATTTTAAATCTTACTCTTCAGCTTATCAGCTCATTCTGTGACTCCGTTAATGGCTTAATCAACATCTTCTTAAACTCAATAAAATTTAATTAATCAAATCTTTAAAATGACCCCCCACATAAATATTAAAATCCTTATCTTGACTGTCACTCATAAAAATTCGTCATTGGTGAAAATTATCTTTATTCTGATTTCCAAGATTGTCTACTAATATATCCAACTTCCTAACTTTCTCTTAAACTGCAATTATATTTTAAAAAAAACTCAAAATTGCCCTGCTAGCACAATTTTATCTCAAATTATTACTTAAACACTAGTTATATCATTATATATTCGCATCCATGTCCTTTTCCTGTGTTTGTCCTTTTTGTTATACCTTTTATTTATTTGTTCCTATCTATGTGTTCTATTATTCTTTACCTTTTCCCTTTTTTCCTCTTTTAGGAAGTTGCGTTGCGCGTTTCACACTCCTCCCTGATGAGTTCCGATAGAATGAAACCTAGGTCGGGGGATTGGGTGGTGACGATCAATTTTCTTTAAGAGACATCCATTACCTCTTTGTCCATTGGCAGCAGTGTAAAGTGTGAACTGTGTTCTTATTTTCATTGTAAAGGACATATTGTGTTTGTCCCCCTTTTATATGTTTCTATCCACCTTTCCTGTACCTTCTTCAAATATAATATTAAACATTAGTTTACAATTAACAAAAAAATATGACCTACTCTTAGAATTTACTTACACCTTAATCTCTCCTCGCATGCTTTCAGGATTCCACGCATACTTCCAGCTGGCAAAATAGTCCCTAAACATGTATTTTCTAGTAAAAACAAAATAAAGTAATTGTATTTACTTTCCTGAGTTGGATTTTATTGAACATTAAGGAAGTGAGGTTGCTATCCACACCTATCCGAACAATCAAATATATTCCATATATATTATACCGGGTTCGACTCTGACTTATTGAACTAAAAAAAAAATTTACTTTGCTTTCGTGGCCAAAGTCAGCTGGTGTTGTCATCTAACTCTTCCAACAAAAGATGTTTGTAAATGTCAAACATGTCAAAGGATTATTGACTACCTGTCTCTTTTATTTTTGAAACTAAGATGATAACATTAAATGTTGTTGACTACTTTTTGAGACTTTAAGTGCATGTTTGAATAACAATAAATGTTGTTGAAACCCTCCGATGTTCACAAAATAAGGATTAGTGTCAATCATGTTAGTTGGGGTTTTTAATGGCTTCTTTTACAATTTCGCTTTGAGGTGTGATTTTAGGAGTGACACCCTCCCACCCCACTTCAATAATAATACGCAGTTATACTTTGCAGAATTTGTGTGTTGAATTTGTACTTAAATCTCTATTTTAAACTTTTCTTACTATGGCTAAAGTTGGATGGAATATTTCACATTATTTAGCGATTCATAATAGTTACAGTTACATAATATTTACTTAAATGCTAATTGCAGTTACATAATTGTATTTAAATATTACCCTTCTAAAATTAAAATGTTAATTATTCGACATTTAAAAAAAAAACCTTGTGAATGCCACCTAGATCGAGTACTTTCTGTGGGACGTATTAAAAGCAACCCTTTATTTTTCACATAGTTTCTTATCTAGTCTCTGGTTCAATTTCAGACTGGACTGTTTTATACGGTTCACTCTCTTTTTAGATTGTAGCCTCTGGTTCGATCTCTGACTCGATTGTTTTATTTGATTTGATCTCTGACTGAATCAGGGTATCTGGTTCGATCCCTGTTTGGATCTCGGTTTCTGGTTCGATCTCTGACTGGATCGTTTTATATGGTTTGATCTCTAACTGAATTGGGGTATCTGGTTCGATCCCTGTTTGGATCTCAGTATTTGGTTCGATCTCAGATTGGATCATTTTTCTTCTTTTTTCCTTTAATTTTGGAATAAGTGCTAATGACGTTTCTTTTAGTCCCTTAGCAAATAAGTTGGTAGTAGCATGTAAATTACCAGCTTCCCCTAGATTTGTTTGATTTTCTAGTACAAAATCTGTAAAAAAAATGTATCTAGTTTTTCTACCGCCTTGGTAACAATCCCATTTATTTGTTCTTTAATTAAATCTTTATTTGTATCCTGTTGAGACNTATCTAGTTTTTCTACCGCCTTGGTAACAATCCCATTTATTTGTTCTTTAATTAAATCTTTATTTGTATCCTGTTGAGACTCAAGTACTTATTTTACTTTATTGATCTCTTGTTCAATGTTGTGTTGAACTACCTTACATTTCGTGTTTGTGTGTTCTACTTGAAGGTCTAGGCTCCCAACTTTACTTTCTACTTCCTTTAACCCCTTATTTGCTTCTTGTTCTACTGTTTCTATTTTATTTTTACTAGCCATAATCTGTTCCATTAATTTGAATTGTCCCTTCTTTAAATTTTCTTGTTTTTCTGCAAAAGCTCTGTCTAATTATTCTCCCTCTAATACTTTTTTTGTCTAACTTATTTACCTGTACTGCTTAATCTTGATGAACCGTCACTAATTGGTCAAATTTTTGCTCTAAATAACCAAATCTCTGCCCACAAGTCTCCCTACTCTGTTCGATTTTGGCACTTAGTTCTTGATTAGTTTGTTCTAGTTTAGCATCTAAATTCTGATTGGTTTCTGCTATAGTCTCAAATAAAACTTTGAATTGACCTGCATCTATTGTCTGTACTACTCTTTTTTCTACTAAAGTTACTGTTCCCCCTACACTTTGATTCATCATTTGAATGATTACCTCCCACTTTTCTACTGCCTCATCAGAACTAACCCCCTCTTCTTCTGGTTCAACATTTGCCCTAGTTTTGAATCTGTCTGGTATTTCATCCTCCTCATAGATGTATGGCATTGTGTCTTCATCGTCATATTCTACAGGTTCTCTTATTACTTCCTCTGCCATGTCTTAATTATTGTTTTCTCTTAATTTAAATCAATTTAAAAAAACCTATTGTTCCACCCCCAAAATGCACAAATGACATAGAATGATTTTTTTACTAATTGTTTTGAGCTTGTGTTGACTTATCTGATTGTGGGCCACCTCCAGCTGCTCCCTCCGCTATTGTCGGTAATGCGTCGCTTGCCTTGGTCCTCGGCGCTGCTCCCTCCGCTATTGTAGGTGATACGCGGCTTTCCTCGGTCCTCGGCGCTGCTTCATGCTGCTATTGTCGGTGATGCGCGCCAAATTACCTCGGGGATTTGTAGTATTTCGTGCCCTTAGTTGGGACGCCAATTGAAGTGATACTGTTTAGTTAGCTGATAATTGCCCCATGATCGGGCACTAATTAAAGCGGTACAGTATTTTGATGATATAATTGGTATTTATAGCCCTGTGATCGAGAGCCAATTGAAGAGTCTCGTTTTATGATATTATGTAATAAATACACATTTATGAAGTTTACATTCTTTTAATTCAAAATCTCTGTTTATTTCAAGAGAAAATAAATAATGTCGGTGACAAACTACATACGCGGCCGATAGCACAATCGTAGGGATCGCGGACAGGAGCTACAGTCCGACTCTATCAAGGACTGGCCTCCCAGTGAGGTTCTATTGCCCCATCTTTCGCATATATCTATTGCTCATGGAAGCTTCTAGAAAAACAAAATAGAATATAAAAAAATTGTGGATGGAGGTAGAACGTTCGAGAACAGGAAGCTGGCTCAAATTAACGTTTAGAAATGCATATTGTTCATTCGAGAAGAGGAAGTTATTTTTTAAAGACTTTTAAATTGTCATTCTGACTTTACTGATCCTGCGTCATGCACACTGATGTCAGTTACCAGTGACTCTTGTGCCTTCTTAGAAGAAGAAGTGCTTTAAGTTCCACGTAATAGATTGTATTATTTAAATAAAATAAAATATGTTTGTAAAATTAGGACAAGATTATTGTCAATGCTTTCAAATATCCTTTCGGGTCAAATCAGGCACATTACACTATATATAAAAATGAGTGTCATTCATCTTTTAAGAATATGTGCTTTAATATACTTTTTAACGCCTTAAAATTATAAATATACAATACTCGAACTCGGGAGCTTTTAGAAATACTCAACTCATGTTCGGCTTGAATGAAATAACCCAAGCTCGCAGACCCCTAGTATAGACCCTATGTTTTTACTCAGGTAAATACCCAAACTTCATAAATAAATACCCAGGTATTTATGAATTTTCCTTGAATACTCAGTTTTTCATTTTTCTTTTTAGTTTTACAAAATACTATATATTATATACAATACATATAATTTCTACATAATATATCAAAAATGGTTATACATTTATGTACTGCAAATTACGATAGATAACCATTCAATTGAACACGTTAATAAGTTATTTTTAACATAACAGGGTTCCTACGATTCGGTAAGTCAGGAAAGCTTAAAAAAGGACAGGGAAATGGCAATTCATGTCACACTTCTGTTTCATCATAAATTGTAAAGCCACAGAAGGAAGGTACTGTCAAAAGTGAGAGCAGTATAGTCCCTCTAAGAAACTCGAAACACTTTGGTTGTAAGAGACTATGTAACCTGGCTTTGCAAGTTGTTGACAAAAAATGTCTTTCAATTCGTGCAATAATTTAAGTACAATTTTCCACTTGATGTTTTTCGAGTGTTCTATTGCCAGAATGCCAGTGCTTTTACCCTCGGTGAAGACAAGGCTGAATATTTCAATTTACTTGATTGCCTAAAATCATCTAACAACTGGTTTTTTTATTATTATTTATCACCATGCCTTACTACCAGTTCGGGTTATACACTGTAACTTGTTTTGATGAAGCGTTGAATAAAGTTATTCAAAGGGAATAAATGGACATTGCAATCAGATTTTGGGATAAGAAAAAATCATCAAGTAGTTACTTGTTACTTAAACAGTGTGTATTTCTATAGGAGCAACGCTGAAGAATTACTGAAGCATTTCTTGGATGGTATTTATCCTCTTCCACTCTCTAAGTTGATACAAGTGTCAATGGATGGCCCAAATGTCAATTTAAAATATAAAACACTTCTTCAGGAACACATCACATCTGTTACAGACACTGAAGTATGTAGTTAGCTAAATTTGGGAACATGTGGGCTTCATGTTGTTCATAGTTCCTTGAGAACAGGAGTGGGATATAAGTAGCTTATTGCATCACTATCTGTTCACTGACTCCTCAGCTCGTTGAGCATTGTTTACCCATTTGATAGGGTGTACAACTTTTCCTTTGAAGTTCTGTGGTGTGCGGTGGTGGAAGAATGCAAAATGCTTTCAAAGGGCATTACAAATGTGGAACTATGTTGTTAATTTTCTCAAAGAAGCAAAGCTTCCTAAAACATAACCTGTAGGGATACTGAAAAGAGCAGCCTGTGATCCATTCCTGAAGTGTAGACTAGCTTTCTGCAAAACAACTGCAGATGAATGTCAGCTTCTCCTTTTTGATGGGGTTAGATATATTTTATTATTTTTCCATCATTTTCCCTGAACTGATTGGCAAGACGTCTGCTTTCTTATTCCTCTATGAGAGGTGAGGCAAGTTTGGCTATAAGGGAGGAAGAGGAGGCCAAAATAAATGTACTTAAAATTATAATGGAAATGTTGTGAGAAGTTGGTTAGGGAACTTGGGAAAATAGTCAGGGAAAAGTCGGGGATTTTTTTAATTTGTTTTACAAATACTGTAGAACCCCTGCATTATTGTTTTAGGTTTCTTTGCTAAAGAATTTTTTAATTATTTTAAAATCACTCCTACTTTATAACTTCCCATTTCTTAATCCCCAGTATTATTTACCTATAACTTGTGTAAGGCTCACACAATCTTAAAATAAACAAGAAAGTAGGTGGAAATAA